>JBCAUG010005916.1:0-11350 GCA_038406175.1 Haplosyllis leylae | reverse complement strand
TGGGGAGAGCCAAGTCCGGGGAAGGTCCGGGGAGAGCCAAGTCCGGGGAAGGTCCGGGGAGAGCCAAGTCCGGGGAACCACATTATTATAATTAGCCATGCTTCTGAGGATGATACAATGTTTACATTATACAATCATGAGCCAGCATGTGTAATTCTTACACTCCTTGGATTTTTCCACTTGTTGGTCGACACAGAAATCTGAGGAGGCCCACAGTAGAAACGAGGCGCCCTCGAACGGGCCTCAAAATGGTCCCACGTATCACCAATCCCAAACTTTTGATGCTGAATCCAAAACGGCCTAAAACCCAGATTCCCTATGTCTGCTGACAAAAAGTATGCTGTTCCAAGATGCTCTGGTGAAATGCAGTATCGTCCCGGTCCACTATGTGTACGCGGGACCATAATAACGAATTGGCATTGATTGCTTCATTTTGTGTTTTAGTTATTTACATCTTCTGGATGGATACACCAATGCGTCAGTAATCTGTCGGACAGTGTGACTTTCAAACTTGAATGTCAAGATTAAGCGCTCCCGAAAAAAGGCCATGAGCCACCGCTAAGACCAACAGTTAACTAGACAACATGCCACAAGTCTGAAAAAATCCCGAAAAAGAGCACATCCCCGCATTTTGTATTTGCGCACAGTCTGGTGGTTTCATTGGTCCATAAAAAGGTCATGAAGTTTGGTGACAAGCAAGACAAAGGAACACCATGTTAACCTTTTTTTTCGAAACTTTCAGCTTCATTTTCCCTAAATATTAGAAATGGTTGTAAACGATTGCAGAATGTACATACTATTCAGGCAAAAATCCAAAAATTTTGGAGCTCGGAATTGCCAATAACAGTTTGTAAGAAACAAAGCAGTAAATTCTGGGAAATGTGGGAAAATGCATGAAATGTCTTAGCAAAAGTCAGTTTTTGTCCACAAAGGTTCCCAAGGTCCAGGTGTAGGAAATGAATGACGGTTGCTTGTGGGAAAGGGGGTCGTAATATTTTAATGTTTGTATCTATAATGATGATTCATAGTGTTTACTTATTACTGAAAGAAACAGTAGATGGTTTTTGTCGGCTTTGCGTTGACATGGGCACTTTTGAAGAAAATCTCTCAAATATTGTCAGATAATCCAAGTACTAACATGGACAAAGAGACATTAAGAATATTGCTATTTAATGCTATCAGTGACATCTAACACATACGACCCAAAAGAAGTTTGGCATATCCAGCTGATCTCACTTTTAGTGATACATGTAGAAAATCTGTTCATTTGTAGTAATGATAATCAAAACCCATTAAAAGTCCCGAGTGCAATTTTTATTGTCAGCTAGAATCAGCTGTTGATGATCAGTAAAATCTCACTATTCAAATAAGATCCCAGTTTTTGGCTTGTATTTACTTTGAAATGCTGTATGAAATATTTTTCGAATATGGTATTATCCAGAAACAGTCTTCATTGGTGACTCACAGCAATGGCCCTAATGTTTGAACTCGGGGACTGCGTTTATTTTCGTTTGCTTTTTTGGAACAATAGTGGGAACACTGGGAGCCACGCGATTGAAATTCAATTTCGAAACTCAAAAATAAATTTTACATTCAGAATGCACACGATTCCCTGTGGAAGCTGTCAAGGGCAAATCAAATAAGACTGTGGCCATCAAATAATATTGTGTTATTACCGTTAAATGGACAACATGAACATCCTAACACACAATCCCCGCGAATTAATAGCCAATAATTTACGATATTCTGGGAAAGGGCGTGCAAAGTTTCTCCTGTAACATCTACTATTGCTATTAGTTATGATTTATGATCATGATTTTGCTTGAGATTCCCAGGTTATGATCGAAAACTGCATCACTTCAGGGTATTGTTGCAGTTTTATTAGATATCCTTCTGCCATTCAGTTCTGTCTTTAAAACGATCACATGTGGAATTCGGGTCGTAATTGAAAACGTTCACGGCACCGAGTCACAAAGGGAGCTGACCTTATTTAGATCTATTTTAATGTGCTGAGAAACCTAGTTCCTGTTGCGCCAGATTAATATTTGTTCCTCTCAGGCTCTGATCTTCCAAATGCAATTCTCTGTAAATATCAACACTTACCTATTTACTAATGGCGCAAAAGCTTTTAGACTCCTAAATCCGGAGACCATTCATCAGTCTATGTGGAATTTTAGAACATAACGTATGAGCATTATTTCTGCATATCAGTATCATTCGATTGAATAACCGTTTGTAACCTTCAGACAAAGAAAGCGACAAGATAGCATAATTATTGTAATGAGATGTTTCTCGTTTATCATCTCCTTTGGTAATAATTTCTACTGAGATAGATTCTACGTGGTACTTACCCGGACCTATATCCAAAGAAACTAAGTTGATTATTGTAATACAGTGTGCACCTGTGAAAAATGACACATTGATATTTTGAGGTCTTTCTTGCTGGGTCGCACTTTTGTTACCAAGGAATCGTTGAACGCAATGCTCTAAATGGGATAAGTTGCACAGTCAGATCCCAGAAAGAAAACATCTTTCATCAGTTGGCAGTGTCTCGGGATAAATAAACCTATCAGGTCCAGTTTCCGGGAAATTCACTTCTAGCGCATTACAGTCGACTTTGCGCTATTCATCAAAGTGATTCCCTTGGAGAATCCTGTTCATTGGATAACTTATTGTTTACTCTACCCCAACCTGCCAGAGCTTGAAGCAGTTCTGAGAAAATCCTATCCACAATATCATTACGACTGATTGTTGTGAATTTTTAAGTGCCTTCTGTTACGTTAGAGTACTGTCCAATAGATTAACTGCTTCTTACAATTATCGTTAGTGATTCTTTTTATTCACAGGATAATTTTAACTCATGAACGCAATTGTGAAGTCTCTTAACGTAGGAAATGTTTCCCGGAAGAGTAGTCCATCCCAACCAGAACTGCATTGTGTACAATGAAATAATATTCAGTTCCAGAGAATAAAAAGATACAGCTCAGATTTCTGACCAAAACAAGAACTAGATTGATGAAAATTAAGTTACACAACATCAGTGGACTGAATTCATGTGAACCTACGGGTCTTGCTGATGTACACTGAACCACGCTACATCTTTGTCGTAAGGGTATTTGGTAATTGCAACTGAGAAGTGGAAATTTCTGACTAAATTCATATCCATAGATCTCAGGCAACTTTTTGTTTGGTGATTGTCCACTGCATATAACCGTCTGGTCTTCCAGTCTGAAATTCTGGCTTTTTATAGTGTAGTGCGAACCATAAAGTTTTGTCAGCTGTATAGCTCACAGAAAGGGAGATGTAAATTAACGGCTGTAGACCATTAAATACCCCAGGGGAACTGTAATACACGAAGATCACTGTGCCATGTCAATTTTAATCAAGCGGTAATCATTACACTTCCATGGTATGCGACGATCTGGAGAGCACCACAGGGTTCTTGTCCTTTAATTCATTTAGAACTGGGTTATGATCCATTTCTCTTCAAGTAGTCTCAAAGTTTTGGGTTATTATGAAGACAATTGTTTTCCAAAATAAAATTTAAGAACTTAAAAAAGGCGAAGTTGCCTTGTACATATTCTGGATTTGGAAATGTCTCAAATATATGATTATTTATTTTTGCTGATTAGCTATTTAAGAAGTATCTTGATTCACAAGTTAAGAGTTGACACTTTATTCAGACATGTCCCTGGGTTGTAGTGGTGCTGTAAGGGAAGTTTTAACTTTGGATATTGTAAGAATGGTACATTTCCGGTCGTACTGTCTCAGGTAGTTCTTTACAATGTTGATGTCACAGCCATGTGTTCAGGGCCAAAATGTAAAGAGTCAAGCTTCATTGACCATTAGCTGCACATTTAACAGTGGTCAATTACAATGCATTCTGATGATCAGTGGACCATGAACCTTTTTGGGAGACAAAATAAAACTTACAATTTCATCAAAATCTTAATTTAAAAATGGAAAGATATTGAGTACCTCAACTGTTTTTATCTGAAACTACAAGTTTTTAACATCTGCAACATTATGTAAAGTCTTAAGAAGTTTCACCATGTCAAATTTGAGAAAACTACAGATTACCATTGATTTCAATGGAAAATTTGGTCATATTTGTAGTGTGATTACTCAATAATTGGCTGGTGAATGTTGCTGAAACTTTCAGAGATATCTTGAAATATTATGTTCTTCAAACAACTGCTACTAAATTTGCAAAGTGTATGTTGTAAAGAAGTACCTTAACTGGTCACCATGTTATCTGTCTGTCCAGTGGCTTAGTTGTGTGTAGAGAGTTACAATAAAATCCTATTTTCAAAACGTCTTCATCTCTGCATCTCACTGTGTATCTCTAGCTTACTCTTCATCTCACAGCTCATATCTCACTCTCCATATTGTTTCATCTTATTATCTATCCTTAACTTATTATATCTTAATCAATTTATCTCATCTACCTACCTCAAGCAAGCAAAGTTACATTTAAGATAAATAGATGGAGTATGACACAGTGTTGGTAAGCACTCTTGTGTTCAGATGAAGCTTTCTGTAAACCAAAAGTAATTGTAGGCTTAGGAATAATTTTGGAAATGTACCTGGATATTTTTTTTTGAAAAACCTAGAAAAATCATGGAATTTTGTCTGTCTTGGAAGTGGTAACTCAGTAATTGGACAGCTAGATCTGGGATAGACTTGCATTTGTTGAAATATCTTTTATTATACCTTCCGCACAGGAAAACAGCAGACGAAAGAGGATTTTTGGAAAATGTTTAATTGAATGACTGCCAACGTTAGGTGCGATAAAAAGGATTGCCTGAAGTGATAGACTCTACCTTTATTGTAAAGAAAGAAGGAATCCTTTGTTCTGTCTGATTTGGCGAATATTTGCAAGTGATAGAATGAAAGAACAAGAAAGTGATTTGCTTTCATACTTAAAGAAACTGCAGGTTTGTTTGTAAAGTTATCTAGCTAGATTCCTAAAGATAGTTATTTCTTACCAACCTGCCTCTTTAGCTATTGATGACAGATTTAGAGATCTTGAAGTATGTATTAAGGTGTAGTTATTTGGTTTTACAAAATGCTTATGAAGTGAAACGTGAGTGTTTCTATCGTTTATTCAGATAACACAACATTTCAAGTTTCCTAAAACAATTGGCCAACATACAAGGTTATTAAATTAATGTAAGGATCAATGTAGGAAAAGGATTTTTGCAGAGTGGTGTTCATTCAGTTCTCAGAATCAATTCATGATACACAACTCCAGCAGGAATATTTTCCGAGAATTCCTCGCTGCATATCATTGAAACTGTCACTGGTCGTATCCAACCCTTTGCAGGTACACGTGTACACATTTTGAATTTTCAAGCAGTGACCACACATAGGGAAAGCGAGTATCCTCATCTCTGTTGATTTATTGAATTTTCTCGTGCCTTTTATGTGACAGATACCAGAGATACTAGAATTTTCTATTCTGTGACTTAATATGACTTAATTAGGCATGCAATACAAGGCTTTGTTCACCTGAACAGTGACTAATGACTTCGGAACAAAGGGCTTAGAACTTCTCCCAGAAGTACCAGGAAACAAAGGACTTCTCCAATGAAACATTTGTAGTCATTGCAGATCGGAAGAGATTTATTAGATTTGTACGTTTGAAAAGACTTGCTGGCAAAAACATTACGTTCCAGTAACCAAGTTTACTGAAACAGCTCTGCGATGTATTGTTCAAGCTGTTTGCTGACATTTGAGCACAAACGAAGTAAGATTAAAATTAACTTTTTGGGTGTTAATTGGTATCACATTGATAAAAATCTTATTTGTTTTTCAAAATAGATATTGCATGAATTCGATCAGAATTTTCTTGGTAATGCTTTTCAGTAGAACCTGCTTGCAAATCACATTTTCATTCAGCGAGTGTCAGTGCCCTGAATGTCGACATTAAAGAATGATACCAATTGGCATGCCAAAGCAGGTTGAACTTTGCAGCCTATTTGGGACAAAAACTCAAGTAATGAAAGGTTTTGTGTCGATAAATAGATTAAATGGACTGAAATTTTGCAGATATTTTAGGCAGAATTAGACCTCGTTTACAAAATATAACACGAAGAGAGAAATGGCAGGAATTGTTATCATATGTTTGTAAACTGCAACCAATATTCTGTAGTTCAGCCATGTACATTTCTGAAACTTTGCTCATGATGCAAGTTATTGCTCCATCTGGCATATAAAGGGAGTGCAGATATCAAATAATAACTTCACATGCTTAAAATTTCTACACAAAGTTGGACAGAGATCGATCCATACATCCATGGTTATCGGATTTGAGGACCAAATAATGTTCCTTGTATGGCAGTTTTACCCTTTGATCGTTATCTGGTAAGATGAAAGCTGTTCCCGTCGGACTTTCAGAGGAAATAGAAATTTTTGTCCATGATCGGAACACTTTGTTGCCATCTAAGCTTAGTAGTCTCTAGGGCGCAATGTGTGGAACCAAATATAATTAATTCCAGCAGATCAGACACAAAGACCATATCTTATCCTGTGAGTAACCTCCCTGAATATACAGAATACACATGGGGCAGGAAGAGAACGAGGAACATTCCGACAATTAAACCTACACAGGTTGCGTGTTGTTTTTTCTCAAAATGCAAAACATTTTCACGGGCTCGCAGATTTTTAATCTCTGCAAGCGTTAGGACAAAGATTTACAGCTTCCTTCCAGGCAAGATCTAAACTATACATGCAATATGGGTAATTCATCACTTCTAGTTGAACTAGTTGAAAAATATTTTTTTCACAAAAGATTTATTACCCTTTCTTACGATGGTGTGCCCATCCACTTGGTTTTCTTCTTCTGGTGACTTCAGTTTGCTCAAAAAATGCAGGAACTCATCACCATCCTTGTCAGTGATTTCTGCTTTGTCCAAGATATCTGCCAGATGCGAATACGTTTCTTGAAGAGCGTTCCTGAAGAAAGGATAAAGTTTAGGAGCGGCAGTTTTTAGTTTGAAAATATCCACATTCATGATTAATAGAGTGTAGTTTTCATCATGTATCCAGGCAGAATAGTGCAATGAAAAGACGACAATTTAATGCTCACTCGGAGTAATTTATGATGATTGAATCCAAACATGAAAAATATATGTTGGAAAGTTGTGTTGGTTTAACAAAGGTATCCAACAGTGAATTATGCCCATAAATCTATTGCTGGAAGGCTATGTAGGACTGCCATAAATTAATGATATGGTTATTGCACATGTCACTTATTACTTCAAAGTTCACCAGCACAAAATAAAGGCCAGAGTGCTTAGGAATATTATCTGTCTTGGTTATTGGTAAAGGAAAGGTGTAACCAGCTGTTGTAGACGATGATGCGCTCACTTAAACATGCAACGTTTTAGCACTGTCGTAAAGTTACTTATGAGTCGGCTAACTAGACAGGACAGGGTAGAACTTTTCCACACGACATGATGAAAGCTAAGGAAAGGTAATCATGAGATCTTGAAGGTCAACACATTGCATGTTTTGTCCTAATAAACAACTATCGATATCAAAGGTCAGCAGTCAACTGTTGGAAAAGAACGGCTGTGTAGTACCATTGTAGACCCAATTTAGCACAAAAACATAAACGTGAACAAATATATTGATTTTTTATCACAAAATATAGTATGAAATGTATTATTTGTTGAAAGGTATGGGTATTCTTAAAAGCTGAGTTCCAGTTTTATGAATATCAGGATAAAAAATCCCAAAACAATCTGGGGGAAGTCATCTACGACTTTGACAAATCAGATGAAATGTGTGTGGGTCACAACGTGGATCACTAACATCCGACAACCAAGATGTTTCGCCACACCCGGTATTTTTTGACAGTCGTCCCAGGCTAGTAAAACAAAGAATGGAACAAAGACAAATCTGGGTTACTCACCGAAAACTCGTATACACAAATCCACCGCAGTCGCCTCGCATTTTCTGGAATAGTAGATCCAGCAGTTTTTCTGCGCGCCCTCTGGTGGTGACGTCATGTTGCAGAATCTCCCACTCAGCCTCGTTAATGACGTCATCTTGGCGCAAGTAAATTATGACGTCATCTGCTCGCAGATCCTCAAGAACTTGTTTCTGGCATTTCCAAAGTCTTACCCTGGAACTGGCCATCACACTTTGCACAATTTTGGAGCTTTGAAAACGTGTGCATCCTGAAAGAAACGAGATAAAATTATGTAAATTAAATTAAGTACAAATATCTGGCAATATAGTGGTAAATGGTGCAAATCCATTCTCCTTTGTTGTATATAAATTTTGCTGTTTAGTGTGTATAGGTATGCAAAAACCACAATTGTGACCTACCTTTTCATGTGTGCGAGGTATCCACTGTATTCCAAACTACAGCCCCAATATTATATTACATTGCCTCATTTGAACGGATATGCTTTTCACATCCGTTGCAGGATCAACTGTCCATAGATGTTTCTGTGGACCATTGATTCTCTCCCTCCCGCTATTCGTCTCATTGTTGTTGCACAGCTTCCAATCGATAATGCAAATATATCCTTTTTTAGTACCAGCTGAATTGCGGCATAAAAGACCAGCAGAAACAGGTCGACCAACCACCTCCCATGAAACTACCACACGAACCCATGTATTTTGGGGAGGTACTGGATAATATTTTCCTGACATCAGAAATTACCTGACATTTCTGATATATTTGCTTCTTAAAGCTGGCTAGTGTTGTTGCTTCATTTCACTTTCATCTTTGTTTCAAAAAGATACAAATATGATTCTGAAACATTAATTACGAACAACGGTAATTGTAAGAAATACAATAGGAGATCAATCATTGGCCTGATTGATAGTCTGCTCAACATTCTGACACTGATAGCAGCTTATCATCATAAATATTTGATTAGTCCCTGTCTGGAACTTGGGACAAATCAAGGTACACAAAGGACAATTTCTTTGTTTTGAATTTCTGAGGAATTACAGATTTAATTATGTTAGTTGAAATTGACAAGAGAGTCTGCATATTGTATTGATTTTAGACATTGCTTAATATTGGTATTTAATTAAGTGAAACAACTACACCGACACATCGTGAATCGTGTAGTTATTTTTCATTTGTTTCATGCTATCATCACGATAGAAAAATTCGTATTGGACTAACTGCCCCGCAATCCACAATTTTTACTGTGACAGTTACACAACAGAACCAATAGCCATCCCTATTAAAGCTTTGAAGCCCTATTGGTTTGAAGCCAGGATATAGCCTACAACAACCAAAACAGATTCGTAGAAGGATCCTACAGCAGTATTATGACTTTACAGTACCATAAATACATAAGTAATCTCCACATAGGCAAATCAATCACGTCTTTTGTGCAGCCGTTTCCGTAGCTGTTTAAACAGAACACGGAATCCGTTTTTGTCAATTGCAATTATCACCTACTGAGTAGGGCATCAAGAAACTTGGGATGGTGCAACAAATATAGATTTTTTTTTACCGTCGCCTCTGGAAACCATGTTTTTCTTGACCTATTTTGCACAGGAGTGGGAGAAGCGGTTTCACCTCGGTGCCGAAGAACGATGACAGGCTGGTTATCATTGTTTGGTTACGATTGAAGCGAATCAACAGTATGTTTTTCACTCACAGGGCAGCTTTGTGAAGTAAATTAGGCCCTAAGGAAACAAGCACTTCCAGCCAGAAGCTCAGAAATCTTTGCATTTCAGTTATTATTACAGTCACAAGAAAGAACTCTGAAACAAAATCTTTGAAGTCCTGATTGCACACTGAAACGTGACCTTTCAACAGAAAGTCAATTTATGAGATTTGTAGATTTTTTCCTTCGTCAGAAATGTGTTTTGGTGTGTGTATTTCGCCTTGTTCAATTTTTGGATGCTATTGTGTTCACAAGTTCCGCCGGTTACTGGAACCCAATATGTGCGCTCTTGTCAATGCAACCTGGAAGCCATCCCCCGTGTATCGTGCCAATTGTTATTAACTTGGTTTTAGGTTTTGTCAAGAAGGTGAACATCAAAGCGGTATTGAATAATAGTCTTTGTGTGCATAAAGAGGTAAATTAGGCACGATGGAAACAAAAACTTCCAGCCAGAAGCTCAGAAATCTTGGCATTTCAGTTATTATTACAGTCAAAGACACTACGGTCGTATTGTCATGGTGTGCACATTGCATTAACCGTGTGGTCAGAAATATAAACTAGACGAACCCTATCGACCTGTGCTTTCACTGTAAATAGTCCAACCGGTTCTCACCATCTTCTTACATTTTAGAAACAAAATAGGCACATATGAAGCCGATCTGCAGACACATGGAGGAAATAAGTTCTTTTAGTGGGGTCACTGGTACCCCTGTTTCTGTTTTGGACTGCTGATTTTGAAGTTTTTGATCGCCTTGCTTGTTTGTTTTGTCACTTGCGTACATGGATTCCTCAGATATACCTCTGCATGTGACCCCTGATGGCCTCTTGTTGAGTAGCATGGCAGTTGATACCCTTATCCACACACTTTGTCCATTAGTACATGCAACTGAAGTAATTTTAAGTAAACACAAAATATAACATTCAAATTCTGCATTTCAAGTTAGTTCAGATCAACATTGGTACGGCCATTTGCAGTCATCAACTTCTCCCCTCAGACGAGATATTGGACTTCAGATTTAACGGTGTAGATCTATCATGCACGACTGAAGAGATTAGCTGTCAAAGTTTAAATCGTTTAGGCTCTAAGTTGACTGAAGTTAAGTTAAATGAAGAACGTCACCAAAATGTCTGTCAGTTTCGGATTCTGATTGTTTTGACAGATCGCAATCTCGCAAGTTTTATTTGAGACAGCTCGAGGATTTTTCACATATACTGTAACAATATCAACAGCACCTGAGAAGAAAAACAAGGACCGGTGTGGTGATTTGAACCGACCCCCCCTTTTTTAGGGCTCCCCAGACTATTTTTACTGTTGTGAGTGGGGCCCATTTTTCATAAATATTGATTTTCTTCTAATTAAATTATTTTAAATTATTTAATGTTTGATATTTTAGTATATTCAATCAAATAGCAACTTATTTAAAAAATCAAATAAATTTAATATGATGAATTTATATGTTTTTTATAGATAAAAGTAAAAAATTACCATGTAATTAACATACAAACAAGAAAGTCCTCCTGTGTGAATGCAAGAGGCATACCGCCCGCTGCATAGCCGACCTATTCCCAGGGAATTAAGTCCCCCAAAAAAATTTGGAAAAAAAAAAAATTTGAAAAAAAAAAAATTTGAAAAAAAAAAAATTTGAAAAAAAAAAATTTGAAAAAAAAAAATTTGAAAAAAAAAAAACTTGAAAAAAAAAAAAAAA
>JBCAUG010005905.1:0-11350 GCA_038406175.1 Haplosyllis leylae | reverse complement strand
GTATCGAGATCTTGTAAGAAATCTGAAGGCAGATCAAGTACAGTATCGAGATCTTGTAAGAAATCTGAAGGCAGATCAAGTACAGTATCGAGATCTTGTAAGAAATCTGAAGGCAGATCCAGTACAGTATCGAGATCTTGTAAGAAATCTGAAGGCAGATCAAGTACTGTATCGAGATCTTGCAAGAAATCTGAAGGCAGATCAAGTACTGTATCACATCAGAAGCCATGTACCAAGAATACAATTGCACATTAATCGTAATAATTGCACTATCAAGTGCGAAGTGATCAAAATGTCTGGTGGTGTTGAAATGTTGTTTGTAAATCAGAGAGATATGGTCCTGCAGTGGTGTTGCTGTGGTTACAAGCTAAAGTTGGGATCTTTGGCAATTGTATTCAGAAGGATGTTCTCAGAGGAGCTCAAAATGTACTTAACTTCGTAACTTTAATTGTTAAACAGTATATCTATTGGTCGCGCTGTTTAAAACTCAACCTCAAGTCAAAATGGCCATTGAAGAAATACGCAAGGTCTATGCAATCGAATTATATAATGCAAAACAAAAAGACAAGTTAAAGAGGCATTATATGAAATGGAAGAAATTGTACCCCGAACTGAGAAACAAACTAGATGAGTTGAATGAAAACACACGCATCACATTTGTTATTTCTTGTAAATGAAATAAATGAAGCAAAAAACTTTTCCAAAATGGTCCATTGGGAAACTACATCAATTGGTGTGGCTCTAACCCTCATTTCCACCTCAGCCTGGCTGCAGCAGGTCCTTCAAAACCCAATGCCAAACAGGCTGAATGTGAAACCATTTCACAAGTTATTTACTGACAATTATATGTTAAGGGACAGACGTAAACTGGTTTCAAACTATTTACATGTTACTTATGCGGTTTGAGAGCACATACCGCACGGAAATAACGCACATTTTGAACAAACCCATGACAGCCTCAAATGTTCCTCCTGTGATAAGGAATATTACAGTCCTTTGACGCTGAAGCAGCACACTTATGTGCACAAATCCCTAAAATACAGCTGTGGCTACTGCAAGAAACAATTTCCTTTTAAATCGGAAAAGGAGTTTCACGAACAAATACATGTATCTACAACTAGACACCAGTGTCAAGTTACTGGCTGTAAATCCTCTTTCAAACGCGAAAGTGACTTAAAATCACACAAAGAGCTACATGATAAACCACCTATCGAGTGTGAACACTGTGATTATAAAAATCCGGACATAAGAAATTTAAGACAACACATGCGGATACATACAGATAGTTTTCCTTATGTGTGCAAGGATTGTAAAAAACACTTCAAATTCTCACAGCAAAGGCTCCGCCATACTTGTAAATAGATAAATAGTAAGCTGGTTACTAGATATGTACACTCTACGTGGTAACATAAACCCACGCAGTATCACTTGCTTGAATCCAGCGATTACTTGTACACTGGGATTCCTGTCGGTATGTTTTGTAATCGCCGAAATGGAATATGTTCTACCATGTGCCTTTATGTTGCTCTATGAGCCTATACTCAAGACATAGTGTTAAACAAAGTGTTATAGTATCAGTAAAATTCAATGTGTATCGTCGAATGTGTTAACAAGTGGCCTGGTAGAGGAGCACCAAATTTGAACAGTTAACGGACCGGATAACCACTGTACGTGGTGATGAAGGAAGATTTCTGCAATACGGTGTAACGCTATGCAGATAAAGATAGAACAGTATCACCAAATGTTATGAAAATTCCTTTGTATACTGCTATTTGTTAAACTAAAACTTAGGGTTCCTACCCCCAAGGGGGGATAGTCAATCATGACTTCTGGAATACCTGAATATCTATATTTACTAGAAACGCCGTTGACACTTTCATTTATTTATGGTACTATTTATATTACTACTGATGTAACTAGAGATTCGAATAAATAATAATAATAAAATAATATTCAGAATAGTTCAGTACAGTGGAAAAAGTTGATTGATGCAATGAAGAACTCTAATTCGAAGATAGATGGGTTTGTTGATTTTAATTTAGAGAGAGAAGAGATTGTTACGACAATTATTCCGTCTGGAGGAGTATTGAGTGTAAGGAGATTGTTACGACAATTATTCCGTCTGGAGGAGTATTGAGTCGACAATTATTCCGTCTGGAGGAGTATTGAGTCGACAATTATTCCGTCTGGAGGAGTATTGAGTCGACAATTATTCTGTCTGGAAGAGTATTGAGTGTAAGGAGATTGTTACGACAATTATTCCGTCTGGAGGAGTATTGAGTATAAAGTGGATGACGTTATCCAGATGTACGGCCATCCAGAGGTCAATCCTCTGCCTCAACCGTAAATTCTGATCTTCTTAGACTTACATAAAGTATCTGTTTATTTGAAGGACGCAGCAGAAAGAGAGAGTGTAAGGAGATTGTTACGCCAATTATTCCGTCTGGAGGAGTATTGAGTATAAAGTGGATGATGTTATCCAGATAGAGAGAGAGTCGGACAGCATGCATCCGTGGACCCTGGTGTCCCAACGAATTCCAGGAGTTCGGGGAAACCTTCATGGAGATGCGTCTTTACACACCCGCGGACTTTGTTGATTAACTATGACTAATCCTGCACAAAAAATTTAGTGAGGTTTCGTGGATTGCCACGATTGCACAACACATATCCATCAACTAATACCTCTTTGCATTAGTGGGCAATAAGAAACAATACTGCATCTTTGGTTGCATCTTTTTTATTTTTGCTGGGCACACTGGTTTGTTAACATATTCTTGCTTGTTTATGTGTAATGATGGTGCATCTTATTTATTCTTGCTGGGCACACTGGTTTATTAATTTATTTTTGCTTGTTTATGTATAATGATGGTGCATCTTATTTATTCTTGCACGGTACACTGGTTTGTTAATTTATTCTTGCTTGTCTATGTATAATGATGGTACATATTTATTCTTGCTGGGACACTGGTTTGTTAATTTGTTCCTGCTTATGTATAATGATGGTGCATCTTATTTATTCTTGCTGGTCACACTGGTTTATTAATTCATTTTTGCTTGTTTATGAATAATGAATGTTTTATAATGAATGTGCATCTTAATTATTCTTATTTATGTGCATCTTAATTATTCTTATTAATTGACTCTTGCTTGTATTTTATTCAAGCTTAATGGTTACTGATTGCAGCTTGTATTTTATTCTTGCTTACGAGTTACTGATTGCAGCTTGTATTTTATTCAGGCTTACTTATTACTCAATGCAGCTTATATTTTAATCAGGCTTACTTGTTACTAATAGCAGCTTGTACTTTATTCTTGCTTACTAGTTACTGATTGCAGCTTGTATTTTATTCAGGCTTCCTAGTTACTGAATGGACCTTGTATTTTGTTCTTGTTTACTTGTTACTGAATGCAGCTTGTATTTTATTCAGGCTTTTTAGTTACTGAATGGAGCTTGTATTTTATTCAGGCTTTCTAGTTACTGAATGAAGATTGTATTTTATTCAGGCTTACGAGTTACTGAATGCAGCATTCAGGCTTTCTACTTTACTGATTGCAGCTTGTATTTTATTCAGGCTTACGAGTTACTGATTGCAGCTTTGTATTTTGGGGATTGCATATGAATAAGCTGGTGAATTATCATGAATGCTCCTGGAGAGAATACACAAAATTGTCGAGTTGAGAATCTTTTCATTTTACTGCTTAGGCATAAAGTATGAGTGAAAATGATCTTCAGTAAGATCTGGGCTTTAATAATATATTGAAGCATATTTCTGAAAAGTTTGAGTGATTTTACATTTTTATTGATACAAAGGTCTCTTCCTGGGTGCCTGCTACTATAGTCTATTGTGAAATATAATTTACAGGCTAAATACAGCAAAAGTGTGGGTGGAAAAGGGTTGGAAGAGTTGTGGCACGACTGGACACTCAAATAATAAACAATTCAGAAAGATACATGAATGAATACTTTCTATTTCAAAATCAAGTAATGAAAAGTAAAATTGTTCCCAGAAATGAAATAACAGCTTTTGATGGTCTAAATTGCGACCAACAATGTGCACAAGATAAAATAAACTGATACAGGGTTTTAATCTGGTTAGAAAAATAACCAGTAGTAAAATAAATAATCCTGGCACAGGGATGCAACCAAAATAAGTGCTTCATCGATATATAAGATCATTAAGATGCATTAAGAACATCTTGTCTTGTATCATCTGTATTCATCGTAGCTTTATTTCTGGTTTTTCCAAGGGATGTAGAGTGTACTTAACAAAAGTGGATTGAAAGTGAAAGGACTCTACAGTGGCTGTTGGGGTAACTGCTTGTTCGGAGACACATGCAATACTATCGGGATAGAGGCACCAGGATGATGCCAAAAGCAGCACATTACCTCTAAATGTCACAAGTAATATTATGCTATCATATCGGGCAATTATGAATTAAGAATAAAACAGGTTTTGTTCCAAGTTACCTCATGGAACAGAACAGAGATTGAACCATCACACCAATCCAATTATCTCAATTACTATACACAATTTCCGTCACGTATCAAGGTAATTAATTTCTATTTGCTCTTGAATACCAATGACTCACGATATTATCAAGAATTCCAGGGAGAGAGTTTAGCCAGGCCATTTTACTGTTAGAATTATTTACCGGCTAGATCTAGTTTCAAAGATGTCAATTTTTCTGCAGTAAAGTTTATAATATTTTATTCAATATTTATTTTTATCTGCCTGCAGGAAAGGTTTCTAATATTTTATTCAATATGTCTGCAGGAATGGTTTCAAATATTTTATTCAATATTCACTTAATTTCTGAGCAGGAAAGGTATTTAATATTTTATTTAATACTTATTTCAAGTTGTCTGAAGGAAAGGTTTCTAATATTTTATTCAATATTTATTTTAATCTGCATGGAGAGAAATGCTTCAGCCTGTCAATGAGCAAGATAGAGCCCTTCAGGATGACGTGATCAGTCTAGTAGTGACTGCAATGAGTATATAGATGTGGAGGCAGCTGAAGACCATGATGAGCCCTCCTCAGCTAGGTCAAGGTCTACTTCCATCACAACATCGAGGTCCAGCTCTAGTTCTACAAGCACTGAAGACCTGTGCGAGGCAGATGCCAGGCTAAGACGGGAGGCTTCAACCACACCTTTGAAGTCAGACGGAAGGACACAGTCAGACAAGTTGCCGGCACTGTTGTAATACTTGAGCTACAAATTAAACTTACTTAGATTGGGAAAAATTAGTTATTAAGCATAAAAGTGTACACAAAGCTGCGATGTATATGATAACCAAAGAGGTCCACATAAGTAAGATTGGTGAGGGATGTATCCACGCAGAAGCAGCTTTCCGTAATGTTGCATCAAAGTTTCCTGATGACTTTACAAGTGAAATCTAAGAATCCCTGTTGGAACCAGAGGTTAAAGAGAAGACACGGGGTACCAATTACAGACTTTGGTCTGGGGAAGGAAAGATATCTGAAGTTTGTTCTGCAAACTGGTGATATCCAGGATATCACTTAAGGTTCCAATTTCGCTCTGTAACTCGCATTTCTAAACCTCCTGTAGTTTATACTATCCACACCATGCGTACAGTGTTCCTATACAATACTTTATTTTCGTAATAAGTTCATACATGTAGTGCTTATTTTGTGTTCTTATTCTATGGTATACCTGCCATTTTTGAACATTGTGAAAAAGAAAAAGAAATTATCCAAGCTGTAGACAGTAGCAGGATTACTGTCACATAACAATAATTATTCAGATGGCAAACTTTGAGCATCCAGAATATATCATGACACTATTGTTTCTTCTCCACCTGAGATGATTAGTCATTCATTTATTCTGCACTGAGATAATTATAGTTATTTATTTATTCTGCACTTGGTGATTATACTTATTTATTTATTCTGCACTGAGATGATTCATTTATTCTGCAGAGATGATTAAAGTTATTCATTTACTCTGCACCTGATGATTATAGGTATTTATTCTGCACTGAGATGATTATAGGTATTTATTCTGTTATTTATTATTATTCTGCACTGAGATGATTAATTTATTCTGCAGAGATGATTATAGTTATTTATTTATTCTACACCCGGGATGATTATGCTTATTTATTCTGCACCTGATGATTATAGGTATTTATTTATTCTGCACCTGATGATTATAGGTATTTATTCTGCACCCGAGATGATTATAGTTATTTATTTATTCTGCACTGAGATGATTAGTTATTTATTTATTTATTCTGCATCTGAGATGATTAGTCATTTGTTTTATTCTGCACCTGAGGTGATTATAGTTATTTATTTATTCTGCACCTGAGACGATTATAGTTATTTATTTATTCTGCACCTTGGGATGATTATAGTTGTTTATTTATTCTGGACCTTGAGATATTATAGTTATTTATTTATTCTGCACCTGAGATGATTATAGGTATTTATTTATTCTGCACCTGATATGATTATAGTTATTTATTTATTCTGCTCCTTATAAATAAATATAGGTATTTATTTATTCTGCACCCGAGATGATTAGTTATTTATTTATTCTACACCTGAGATGTGAGGGCCTAAAACCTCCATTTGAGTCTGTTCCCGGATTGTGATTGCAGTTGTTGTGATGAGCAATAACTATTGCCTTAGCTATGCTTGTTAGGCATCTTTAGAGTGATATAAGTTTAGCTAATAAAACCTGCTAACCATGACCCATATTTAGAGAATGAATAAGAAATGAATAATTAAGCAGCTACACTTTATTAAATACATTGATTAGTATTTAATAAAGTTAATATTTTAAGAGTTAAAGTTTCGAAGTTGGGTTTGAGAGTCGAGTTGTGGTTGTTGTGAAGTTATGCTGTAGAGAACTGTACACTGGGCAGGGTAGACTACTTTGAAAGCCTTAAGTTCCATTATAGAATTTGCATCCCAGTTTGCACCTGTAGTTGCTGAATGCGTTCAAATCAATTCCAGTCCAACGATATTGGACATACATGTTCTCGAGCAAATGGAACGGCTATACGGAGATTATGATTGTGACCAAAAAAGTTTTGCAAATGGGACAAGGAATGTTTGCTGGAGCATGTCACAAAATATTTAGATGCTGAAAAAGCACTTCATGAATATGACGATTCCATCCTAGGTCTTGATACTTCATGCATGGATTTTGCATGTAGCACCTCATCAGGCGATTCGTCACCCTGTATTCAGAAGTGTCAATGATATTATTGTATATGGCACAGACCACTCTCTAGTAATAGAGGTGTGGGACTTTGATGATTTGATCTCAAAACGTGAAGATCTACCATTAATATGTGAATACCTCCCTGGTGTGTACAGAGAGCCTCAAGGGGAAATAGACAATATCTTGTTAGGCAGTATGCCTCAAAGTCAAAATATAACCCCTCAGTTATTAGGCTGTTAATGAAGTCCAGAAATGAAGAGCTGGGTCTGACAGAAAAGCACTTAGTTAATGTGTTGTCGGACCTTGCTGAGATCAGGGCTTCACTTCCTAAACCAAACTTGAAGCCATCCAAAAAATCGAAGTTAGAACAGGCTCTAGATATTCACAACTCATTTGACTGTGAATATATCTGTTTAGTAATTCAAATAAGAGCCAAGAACCCTAAGAACATAACAACCGGAAGTGATTGCAAATGTCCAAATTGTGGGTATATATGTGATAATCTGGGATATAATATAATAATAATAATAATAAATATAATAATACTATAATAACTGCACACGAAGATATGACCAAGAGCAGCAGAAATGGGTGTACCAGTACAGGGATTGCCCAAGGGCATATGATAAAAGAAGCCAACTCAAGAACCATAGGAAGACACACAAGGTATATTCTCCTTATATGAACTATATTTTCCCCTAAAATAAGAAGAAAAATGGAATAACACATTGCCCTTTATAGGACATTACTTTATACATTTCTCTGTGTGAAATATGTGCAGGACAAAACTACCACAAGCCAGGAACAAAGAGAAACTACGTCAGCTGAAACGCCAGCAAACCAAATGCCTGACACACAAAAACCATCTACATCTAAATCTGTCAGAAGTACCAAGTACTGTTGGGAAATATAAATTATGACCGAAGCTACAGTACAAAATCGTAACCAAATTGTTCTAAATTACACCAATTTTCAATCAAAACATTTTTCCCCGTAGATGAAGCTCCAGAAGGTTGCCCCCTGCAACAGCCTAACGACAGAGGTACAGAATCTCAGTAAAAAAGGAGGCCTGAAAGGGGCGGAGCAAGGGCCGGATTCAGGTACAGGTTCAGAGTCAGTCATGTCAAGAAATTTCAGACAACAAATTTAGAAAAACTGCGTAGACCATAAAATATCCCACATTTCAATATTTTTAATTACACCAATTTTTAATAGAAAGATTTTTCCCCACAGAAGAAGAAATCGAAGAAGCGACTGACATTCAAAACAATTTCCGCGCACCAGCAGAAAAAGAATATGAAGGGCCGGACTCAGGTAAACGGTCAGAGTCAGGTACAGAAATTTCGGACAACAAATTTAGTAATACTGCGTAGACCATACTTATGATAAAATATCACATTACAACATTTTAAATTAGATAATTTTCAATCAAAATATTTTTCCCACAGAAGAAAGTGGGTCGGACGAAGCAGACAACCGCTGCGCTGCACAGAGTGCCACCAAATTTTCAAAACTCCACAAACACTCCATCAACACATGGTCATTCACCTTGGCAACAGACTATTCATCCATAATGAATGTCATGAAACGTTTCTGGAACGAAGACCCTTAAAACATCACCTGTAAGACCTATAGCTGGGATCCTAGATTTATTCTGTAAGACCTATAGCTGGGATCCTAGATTTATTCCGTAAGGCCTATTGTTGGGTTCAGATTGATTTATACTGTGAGACCTATTGTTGGGCCCCAATTTATTTATTCTTTAAGACTTTTTGTTTATTTATTTATTCTATAAGAGCCTATTGTTTGGTTCAGATTGATTTATTCTCTAAGACCGAAGATTGGTACTGATTTATTAATTCTGAAAGACCTACTGTTGAATGAAGTCTTGATATTGTCAGAATGAGCCATTTGCTCTTTGATCTAATGTTTCCAATATTTTATTCAATATTTATTTCAATTTGCGTTTCTAATATTTTATTCAATATTTATTTCAACTTGCCTGCAGGAAAGGTTTCTAATATTTTATTCAATATTTATTTTAATCTGCCTGCAGGAATCGTTTCTGATATTTTATTCAATACTTATTTCAACTTGTCTGCAGGAAAGGTTTCTAATATTTTATTCAATATTTATTTCAATCTGCCTGGAGAGAAATGCTTCAGGCTGTCAATGAGCAAGATAGAGCCCTTTGAGCAGACGGGGGCTGGGCTACCCTTGCACATCAAGATCACAACGCAGAGGATGAGCTCACAGACAGTGAGCCAAGTGATCAGTCTAGTAGTGACGGCAATGAGTATATAGACGTGGAGGCAGCTGAAGACCATGATGAAGAACCCTCCTCAGCTAGATTGAGGTCTATTTCCACCTCAAGCACAACATCCAGGTACAGCTCCAGCTCTACAAGCACTGAAGACCTGCTAAGACGGGAGGCTTCAACCACACCTTTGAAGTCAGACAGAAGGACACGGTCAGACAAGGTGCTGGCAGGAAAGATCGCGGGAAAACGTACGTATTATACCTTTCAATCCTTACTTCAATATGGATAGTGAGTGGAAATTTCACACAAAATCTAATTATCATATACTCTTTAGATATGATGTGGGACACAGAAAATAGTGATGACGTAGATGGAAGTCCGATATTCAGGGTGACATCTCCTAGGGTGAGAAAGACAAGTTCATCCAGCTCCTCATCTGCCTCAGGTTTGCCACAGCCACCAATAAAGACTCCACCTGAGGGGAGCCCAGTGTTTGGTGTGAGGGGTCGGTCCAGCACATCAGACTCTGGCACAGAGTATGATATCTGTCCAGCCCCAAAGTACAGGGTGAGGATACAGTCTGACAATGAGTAAAATTAGATTATTAGATAGAGATGGCTACTTGTATATATTCATGATGAGATAGAGAAGGCTACTTGAATAAATACAATATTATTCTCTAATTATTTGATAGAGAAGGCTACTTGTATTTATGATTATGAACTTGTGGGCCTTGGTCACCCACATGTTGACCGGCCAGCACATATTTCCCCGCGCGATTCCCCGCCGGTTCACTAGCGCCGGCGAGCGCGCGCAGTCGCCATCTCATGCCCCGTTCCCAGTGGAACCGGAATACCCATTGGACGTCCGGTTCAAGTGCCGCGCCGTTTGGGAGCATCTGTTCAAAATGAACAAACCAAATATGTGTACAACATATATAATATAATGCTAAAGACCGAAGCCGGCGAAGGTAGAAAACCAAAGCCATGCTTCAGGATCCCCCTTCCTGCAGTTGAAAATCTGGACGTGTCTGATTGCATATCTCCAGGTGAACCAACAGTGATGAGCAACCCTTTTTATATGAATTTGAGAAGGAACGTTTTGAAGAAAGGCTACTTGTATTTATCATTATGAAAAATCAAAGTAATGTAACGTAACGCAACGTGAACGTTGTGTATAAACACTCCCTGATGCCATAGCAACTTATAAACGTTGCACTTCCAGAGTTGAAGACAAATTCCCGGGATGGCAACATGACCCGCGGAAACCACATAATTGGGAATGTGACTGGGAGGATGACGGCCATTCAGGAGATCATCGCCCTTCACCAATAAGGTAAGCTAAGCAAGACATTAAAATTATCAAACAAGTGAATCAGAACTGATGTCCACACAGGTAATTCACTTCTTTGTCTATTTCTCTGTTTAGCAATATGTGACTTTCACAAGGCGAGATTCAGAGATCTAAGAAGTTTTAGCTTGATCTGATGTTAGGGAATGCACGATCCCACAATGAATCCGACTAATGGATCCTTAATCTTTCTAATTTCCAGGTCAATTGTCCTGAAGAGGAAGAGCGTGACTAAGTTCTGGCTCTTCGTCCAGGACATGAAGGCTGAGTATGGGGCAAGCCGAAGGGAAGATCTGGCCCATTTCTTTTGGGAAAAGGCAGATCAAGTACTGTATCGATATCTTGTATCGAGATCTTGTAAGAAATCTGAAGGCAGATCAAGTACTGTATCGAGATCTTGTAAGAAATCTGAAGGCAGATCAAGTACTGTATCGAGATCTTGTAAGAAATCTGAAGGCAGATCAAGTACTGTATCGAGATCTTGTAAGAAATCTGAAGGCAGATCAAGTACTGTATCGAGATCTTGTAAGAAATCTGAAGGCAGAT
>JBCAUG010005904.1:0-25678 GCA_038406175.1 Haplosyllis leylae | reverse complement strand
GTAATTGAACATTTTATGACCTAGTGTGGTGGGGACCCAAAAACCTAGTTTATAATTGCCTTTGCACCTTTCGCACCCTCACACCCCTTACACACTTCGCACCAAAAACGAGCCACCTGGTGAAACTTTCACTGTCGGATATTTTGCTTCGTAATGTTAATGGGACACTGTCTTGTTCCTTAAACAGGCAAATTTTATTGAATCAGAGGACTCAATAGTTTTTACATCTAACGATCTTATCAAGGCCACAGAAAAGGTTCACTGCACAGTCTCTTTGTAATAGGAATGAACGTTCAGCAGGTTCTATTCTGGTTCAACTGAACACTGAATAATCTGTGTGTTCTGCTGCAGCTTGAAATTACTCATTTTGACCGAATTTCCGTTAACAGATAAGCCACGACGTGTACGCGGAGTCAATGCACGAAGCGATCGGGGGGAAGCCGGAGAAGGCGCTACCCGGACTCCAGGGACACCTCCAGTTGATGCAGAGGGTGTTACTCCCGCCCTGGAGGGATCTCACCGCCTGCCAGGCCGCCGTCAGGCAATGTTACCAGCTGCAGGGCAACGTTAGGCTCCTGGCCTAAATTCCATTACAACAAGAATTTATTTTATTATTCGCCAAATTATCTCCCGGAAACTCGGTGCTTTAAAGTCTAGCGAGACAAACGTCTGCAGTACCTGTGCAAGTACCACAGGTACCGCAGATCTCGGGCAAACAAAAAGATAACTGATCAATCATGTGCAAAATGAAAACGCACTGTATCGTGCTTTGTTGGCGTCAGTTTTTTTTTGTAATTTATGGCGTTCTGGTGGCGTATTTATTTATTTCAAGTGTTAATGTGTGAGTACTGTTGTGAAACTTGATGTGATAAAATAATGGTGTAATATACTAACATTTTTTTGTCTTATTCTTTTTTCAAAACAGATTATTTTCTGTCAAACTTTTTCGGGCCCATTGCGAAATTCAAAAGTGACATACAGTAACCGAAGGAAAGAAAAAAAAACTACTGTTGTATATTTACTGAACAAAACTCTTTTATTCCTTTGCAAGTTTTGTGCAGAAAAATGCAGCATTTATACAACCGTGTTTAACATACGTACTGTTTTTGTCTTTTCAACAACATAAGTATTCAAAGCGTTACTTCAGTGTTAAATAGCAACAGTGGAACTATTCTATCAGGTATATCAGATCATTATCATCACCATCAGTATTTGGTTGCTATGGGAAATCGGTTTCTATGGGGACATGAATATGTACTTTTTGGTACAATTTGGGTCATGCCTTTCATAGCGGCCTTTTCTTTACAAAGCATCGAGAATTAATAGTTAAGCAAACACGCACGTTGCTATGGTTTCCTAATTTTAAAATGCCACAATACATATATATTAAATAACGTTACTTTTTTTCCTTGGAAGTATCACAAACTCGTTAAATAAGATCCCTACGCAAAAACTCAATACAATAGAGGTGTGTGTCAGGACCGAAGCGGTTAAATCTTTGTCTTAATATCATTACAGTAAACATACATAAACTGAATTGAGTATGAAACATGTACATGTGTGTTATCTATATAACCGTATCGTACAAAATATTATACCAAAACTAATATTGGGGAATATTATTTTTGGCGTGGTATTAAATTTCAAATGTGTATAAAATAGTATCTTACAACAACAAAAATTTTGTTCGAAATAAATACCCATCTAAATGCGTTGCCAAGTGACCAAGCTTAACAACAAATAAGTTACCATGTCGATGATGGGGTTGCTACGAGAAAGACCGGGTTAGTTGTTACAGAGTTGTTTATATGAATGAAGTGTTTTATTCTATTGGTTAAACATTCCCCTCTGGAATGTCAAAAGCAAAACTCCTTACATCTAAAACTTCACCATTTACTGCAACTCTTGGCACAAGCGACAAGGTACGAAATAAGTGATACACAGTAGCTTTTCATCAATATCTTCAGATTACAACTCTGAAAACAAAATTGTTTCGGCACGCTGCATTCACCATGTCGTAATCTTACACATAAGAAGTTTGGTATTGGAATTGTTAGCGGTAATTCTTGTTAATTCTTTCTGTTAATGCACCATGTTTCCTTCTGTTACTCTTGTCTAATACTGATGGTATGCTACATAAAGTTATCTCTTTTTTTCATCAGCTTTTACCATGGGAAAATGTAAACAAAGTGTGTTGTTAGCACCTTTGGGTTGTTTGGTACTCCATTCCATTTTACATAATCAGTGCAAACCAAAAAGGAGGACTCTTTGGAAGTGGAATGATGATAATCAATTTGGCTCCGTCTATGATTGTGTACATCATAGTTTATTTTACTATCAGATCATTTCTCAGTTTCATGACCAGAATATTCTCATGATTGGTGATTCATCATCTAGTGTCAGCGAGATGAAAATTCAAGGCCTACATATTGCTTTGCATTGACTTCAGAATTCCATTCCTCCAAAGTTGGTTGGAGCAAGAGCAGTCTCTCTTTGTTTCCTGTCACGTGATCATCAGTCTGAGACGCTATGATTGACTGGAAGTCATGGACTTCTGGAGTTCTTTGAGCTGTTCCTCTCCAAGTTTGATTTTATCCTCAATTTCCTGACTCTCCATTGTCAGCTTAGATTTCATTTTGATGAAATACTCATAGTCCGCATATTCATCGTTAGTTAGGTATTTCTTAAGGTAGACGGCTACTTGTTTACTGCGTCGGTCAATACCCTCCTTGAGTGATTTGGCATCCTCGTGCTTCTCCTGGATCTGATCTCTGGTTGATACCAACATCGACTATAAAGAGAAACATAAATACAAAACTTAACACCATTAGTTGTCATTGAGATCTGTGAATTATCTGTTTTAGTTTCTACAAATTTTTAGCACCAGAGATCGTTCACATCTAATGAAAGCAAACGTGAAATTGACGTCGGTAACGAATCAGTTTCCAGACTGCCTGACGTAGGCTGGTAATGCGACGGAACATTCACATAGAAAAGTGGAATTCCGACATGTCAGAACAAATTTGTTTTTTGGTTGGATTTTGTTCAATGTGAATGTTACTGTCCTCCAAAAGTATATCAAAACAAGAAAGTCCTCCTACGGGAACGCAAGAGGCATACCGACCGCTGCGTAGCAAGTGCTCGCTCTGCTATTCAATGGGTTGGGGGGGGGGTCGAGCCAGGGGGACCTGGCTCAGGTACCCCCCCTGGCTGGACCTAGGTTGGGTACCCCCCCCCCCCCCAGTGGACCTATCTCGGGTACCCCCCCCCCCTACGTACGCGGTCGGTAATTAAAACGAATCATATCTTTGGTGTATATTCTTACTTTGTGTTTCTCCGAGGCGTCTTCAGGTAGACTGAGCACAGCGTTCTGCGCGCGCGCAAGTCGACCGGACAGCTTCAACAGCAGAATCATGACTTTGTCCAGTTCATCTACGTAGAGCTTGTACTTGTCGAATTCGGCCGTTTTCTGACACTTTGATTCCACAACCACATTCAGCTACAAGACAGAAAAGACAATTAAAGCACAGTGGTAGCCGGTGTAGCTGGAGGCAAAAATGAAACATTGGTTTTGGTTGCCAAATATTTCACTAAAACATGTAGCATACAGTTGCGAAATATGAAAATGAAGATGCTCATTTCGGCATACCTCTTTTCCCAGTTGCTTGTTTTCTTCTATTTCTGAATCAAGGAGTTCCTTTTCATCCCTAAGTATCTCCAATTTTCTTTCTATCTTAGATTGCAACTCCTCCTAAATAAAGAAGAACGTTAAGAATGTTAATTTTGAAATTACTCAAGTTTTAATGTTTTTTTATGACCAGACATTGTCTTTATCTATTTTCATCTTGTTTGCTGATTTAGTTGTATAGTTTTTACATTATCCCGTAATAAGTTAATGTGTATTACCTTCTGCTTGTCTAGTGGCATGCTACTACCCTGAATGTAGATAACTTCTCCTCCCAATGGTGACCAATTAGACGAACTGTTTGGCAATGAAGAATTCAACCTGCAAACATTTTCTATTCAAGTAAATATATTTCAGGGAAAAGGCAAAAGCAACTGAACACTTTCAATATTTCTTTAGAGTTTTCAGACATTTTCTGGAGACTGAAACATTTCCACGAGTCTTATTCACCGCGGTGAAATTATGGAATTTTCAACTGACTTCAGACACTTACCTTCGATCAGGTGACGTATTGCTATGACTGCGGCGTCTCACTGCAGACGCTGACACGGTTTTACGCAGGAGACTTGGCTTACGCTTCAGGTCAACCTTGGTATCAAATATACCGACCATAAAATCTGTTGTTGTTTTGTGGTCAGGTGGAGGCTGGATTACCTGCGAAGCAAACAGAGGATCAGGATTAATACTTCACTTTTAAACAACATCACAAACTACTTGCCGAAGCCTTGTTTCCCTTTTAACTGTTGGCGAACATCCTAGATATGACCAAAGACATTAGACTTCCAAGTATTTATTTCAAAAGCATAATCACCCATTTGTAATATAAAACTTTAAAACGTATGAAACGGATTCATATTCAATAGAATTCATTACATTTCTTGCAACACCAGTATTTAATAATTCCAATGACTCGACTCAATGTTTGTGATCGCATACCTCACACAGGTGTCTATCTTCGTCCTTTAGCCTCTGAGCGACCAACGCAGCCTGCTTCTCGTAATCAATCTCCTCCTGTGACTTCTGACGTTGATGAAATATGGGTACAACGTTATTGTGAGAGTCGGGCTCTTCATCTTCGATTTTGGGAGTTGATGAAGATGATGATGACCCCTCAAGGTCATTTGAAGCGTTGAGACTAGCACCATTTGGTAAGTCACCTTTCGTTGTTGGCAAATGAGACTGGTTTCGACGTTGATGATTTTCCTGCATCCTGATTGGCTGGGATTTAGCGTCCCCATTGTGATGCAGGACACGACTACTGTCTCTGGGAGACGGTTCCGAAACATCTGTCCTTTCAGATGGCCCCACTTGATTTTGACTGCTGTACATAGGGGGCACCACGGGTTGACTATAAGTACGTTTAGATATATTTTCCATCGACTGACTAGGACTTATGTGTTCACTGTCAATTTTATTAAGATTTTCGTTTGATAATCTCGTTAAGCTTTGCTTAAGTTCCGTAACCCTAGTCCTTGACATGGGAACCGGCTGGTAGTTGCTCGCCGGTTCTAATGGCCGGCGTGAGGTCCATGGTTGTGATTTAGTGTTATTTTGGAAGTTGGATAACATAGCACGAACTGATGGGCTTTGAGTCTGTTCTTGCTGTTGTTGCCCTGACAACACATGATTACTATCCGGTGGAGAAGACATGTTGTGGTTGTTGCTGTGGGAACTGTAACCAGGGTGATGTAGTTCAGCAGTGGGGCTAATGACACGGGGTCCTTGCTCTATTTGTACTTTTTGCTCTGCAGGAGGTAGTGACTTGGTAACAGTCATCACTGTGGAAACCTTCACAACCGTCTCTACTGGCGGTGGGTTGGTTTCCATGGCACCCGCTCCACGCTGTTGTTGTTGCGGTGGATACCCTGGTTGTTCGATGTTCTTGTTAGTGTACGGTAGTTGTGTTGCTGGAGGACTGGGAGGTTTGGCTGATTCCGCATTTCGTCTGTAGTTTCCTCCGAATCCTTGACGTACGTTACCACGCGTCTGCATGTAAGAATCGTTCGAATACCTGTCAAATACAAAATAAAATAAACATGTAAATCAAAACGTGAAGAAAGCAAAGGTAACAAAATATTCTACCAAGGACAAACACATAGCAATAGTCATCAGTGATAAGTAGGGTACATTTTCGAACACAGAACAAGTTCTCCTTATATATTACCTTTCTTTTCCAAAAGTGGAAGAATTTTCCATGTGTACCTTCATGTACAATAAAATTTCCAGCATCATCAATAACATAATACACTGCCTTGTATAATAACTGTGATCCACTGAAGACTGGTATGAAACAGGAGATAAGCCCACCCTGTCTACCAAGGTCGAGTCAAGGTCATCTACCTGGTGCACCACTTGACCTTGTTTGTGTAAGGTGAGTCAGCGTCACCACTGACAGCCCTTATGACACCGTGTAAACAGATGATTCCTATCAATATACAATCTGTCATAATCTGGCTACAACTCAAAGCCACCATCATAATATTTGACCTGCAAGGTCCTGACTTCAAGGTCTACGCTATGTTGCCTTGATCTGTGAGGTCACATGATCCCTCATGTGCACATAAAAAAGACTCCAACGCGAACGATGCCATGGAATTTCACGCAAAGAATAACTAACTGTAATTGTGACTAGGAAAATGCTTCTTTGAAACGGCTGATATTTTGCCCAGAAAAACAAGGAAAACATCGTTCTAAAAATGAATAAATTTCCCTTTCGTTAGAAAACTGGTGGCTTTTTCAGCATTTCTTCTGAAGTAAATTAATTTGACTGATCTTGTGAACTTAAATACAGGGTCTGCGTGTCGTGCTTCAATCAACCACTTCTCAACTGTCTCATTTATCACAAATATGATCTTCAAAAAAAGACCCTTCTATCACTTTCCTGTTCATAATTTTTGGCAGTTCTAACGGCACTCACAATAACACTGAAAATGGTCAAAAGAAGTTCACTGGACCATGTTTATGACTTTCCTGGTATTTTTTTTTTTTTACTTTTTCATCGTCTGAAGAGCTTAGAACTTGTGTAAGAAGTTCGTATTTCACAAAGCGTGCCGGATAAAAAGTGCCGAATTTATAACAGTGGAATTATTTTCGGATCCCAATTATCAAGGTGTTGCGTTTGTCACAATAAACCCTGTAAACATTTGTCAGTCTGGCTCTTTTACCGCAGATTAAAAATATAATCATGCATCGATAACCTTAAATTACCAATTCGGACTCAAAAGTGTTCGGTTTTTGTTAAAACTGCCGGTACCAGCAGAATGTTAGGTGTGCAATAAATCGACACAAAAAGTTTCATAAAGTTCTGATCCGCAAAACAATAATGTTACAAATGTGTCTCGTTCAAGGCAGTTTTAAATTCCAGCCATTATTACGAGATAATCAAATTCTCTTGAATCAGAAACAATTAGTTCTGACTAAATTCGGTATATTTCAATCTTTGAATAATAAAATTGGAATTATGGTTCCTAATCCACGTGCAAGGTCTGTGGATAGACCAAAGACCCAGATTTGTCAACAACAAATGTGAATTATTTACCCCCTCATTCCACAATTACATTGATACATGTTTGTTATTCTCATTTTGCAAATAAATTGGCTACAGAAGTTATTTTGCATGTCAAAATCCACTTATTTACTACATAACTGGTTGGTTCGTTACAAGAATAAATGGAATTTCGCTGCTGGAACACGAAGGAACATGGTGGTTTTACACGCCTCTCGATTCCTCTGATCCGTCTACAATGTTTCAATGTATTTACGCTACAATGTTTCAAAGTCACAACGCTGTTTGTTTTTACGTTACTACTCACTTGTGTAAGTGGGTTAATTGGGCAGGAGGAGTGAACTTGAAAAAAAAGTTTCCGTTGAACTGTAGTCGCAGAATTCTGTTTCTCTTTCAATCGCAAACAAACTCAACTATTCTCATGAAAAAATACTTTGTTTCCGTAGAATAATCAATCTCGATACTGTTGTTTCTTTATATCTGTTCAATGCCTGGGTTATAAAAGAACGGAAATAATAGACCTCTCTTACCAACAACCTGTCAGGTTGGCATATTTTGTCAAGTTTTGGCATTGGAAACAGCAGATGTCAGATTACAACGATACCTTCAGTACATCATCAATACAGATCAGTATATAACAGGTAGACTATATTTTTCTATTTGTGCAACTTCTGCAACAAAAAGACGAAGTACAAGAAACTGACATCCCCCCCCCACCCCGATAACATTTTTGAATAATTTGGTGTCTTGGTTCAATGGTTCAACTCGGACTCCATTCAATTCCGTAATGTGCTCTCTGTAAGATCAATCTGTAGCAAGAACAACTACAGAAATACTTCGCAACGCAAATTCAGTTCGACTCTTTGACGTCGTCATCGAGTCACGGATGTTTATTTGTACCTGGAGAACCGGGGTGAGGAGTGAATTCATTTGCGCACAAAGCTTATTGCACTCTGTGGCATCTGACAATTTTATCTGTCAGCACCCCCCTTCAGTACATCTGTTTTATTAACTCTTTTCGGAGCCTACTTTCATGTTCGCACAAAGTGGAAAGTGCAAGAACCGGAGTGAAGAAACCCAACGTAAGGGGCCGACTGAAAACGAATGAAGAAATTTCATTCAGTAGAGCTTTCCTCATAACTCAAGGCCTTTCTCACCGTTTATTTTCTTCCTCTGAAGCTTGATTCATGCCATCATGGCTAAACTTTGTTTTTGCTACAGCCTAGCACATTGCCATTGAAACGAGAAGCCAGATTTAATCATTGAAATGACTTTGAAATGATATAAAGACACTTAAGAAATGTTTATGAAAATCGGTACTTCAATAATGAATACAAAACTTCATACTGCACCTGAAGTTAATTCTTGAAAAAGCCATTCTGAGGTAACCGCTTCGATAAGACCTGTGCACGCTCTGCTACGTATCCATTTTAATGTTTGGAATAAAATAACGTCGTTCTCATAGGTTAAATAAGATTTCATTGCAGCAAAATCTGCACTAAGCCATAATGTTGAGCCTTATTTCCACAACTTATTGCCACAGTCTATTTCCCGTGTATGGTAGGTAACATTCACTACATATCCTTTCTACCGACATGGTCTCCCAACAAAACCATTACTGTCATCAAAGCGACATTAAACTTTCAAACTTTTTGAAATTTGGACAAAAAAAGAGCAAGCGAGCGAGAAAGGTTACTGTACATAACAAGGACTTCTGAACGACTAAAAGACAGTTGTACCTGGTTGTTGCATAAATCTTATTGTAAAAAGTGCAAAACTTGATGTTTGCTGTGGAAAACCCACCTGCTTTACAATAATTCAACTCTCAAAGCAAACCACTCGAAATTACAGTCAAAATGCAATGCTGCACAAAGATCATTCCTTTTTGGGTGACTATTTTTCGGAAGATCTCTCTTGAATTGAATGAACATCAGTGTAGCTTTGAACTGCTTTGAAGGAACAAGATTTTCATAACAGTGAACATGTCATTCTGTCAAAATCTCAAAAATGCAAACATGTAAAAACTTCAATGAAATTTCCTCGTGCGTGTATGTTAAGTAAAATTAAGAGTCGCATACTGATTGCCACAAAAGAATCGGATTCCATCCCCGACAACACAGGGGGACAACTTTCTGTTTGGAACCCTAATATTTATTCTTGGCTTCCCCCATAGAATGGTTCATTTCCCCCCTCAAAATCCAAATAAAACAAACTTACCCTTAAAATCAAATAATATTTCCAGTTCTTCACAGAATACCTTATTAAGCCCGACATGTATTTGTGTGTACTTGCAATATATCATCTCGAATGACCAAAGATAAATTTATTTCAAGGATGAATTTCTTCTTTCACTTCTCCAGTAAAATATCAAATCTCAATCCTCTAGACTCTTCATTCCGATCTATTCAGTTTTACTACTAAAACGTTCAATGAAATTTCGTAAGTGAAACAACTTTACCTGCCTTGAAGTTCAGCTATCTCCGTTACAATCACCAGAATCTATTCACCAAGGTCTAATAAATTGCTCTTTTTTCCACCTCCAATACAGACTGAACACAGGATCTCACTCAGACACGCCGTGTTAAGAAAATATGCAAAAGTTTGCATTACAAATTCAAAATTTCTCTCAGGTATAATTTACATGGATTGGCTGTTTGTCTGTTCATCACTGCAAATATTTATATACATATAATATTTGATATTCAATGAGATACATTGAGATGGGTCATAAATGTAGTTCTTTATAACCCGTTCAACGCTAACGCATTTGAATACAGAATGAGTTGTTGTGTTGGTGTATTTTTAAAAACACGTATATACCTGCATGATTGAATATCGCATTTATTTTGTGTAAGCGTTACGATTTGCACACCTGAAAATAGCTCATTCTCAGTCAGGCCTTCTGACAATACATGTCACATTAAAGTCCGAAAAAATAACGAATGAATGGCTGAAGAACTCACAATAAGCAAAAATTGTAGCCTCCAGGGTCAAATGTGAAAAATACTAAGATTCCTCACACAATTGAATTGAGGGTTTTGATTCAATTTGCAGAACCTTCGAAAGGTTAAAACTTTAGTGATTTGTTCTTATTAATAATCTGTGACCTCAAGATATATGTTTATGAATTTTGCATAAATTTCTCAGAAAACTAACCGTTTTGTTGGCAATTTTACAACTGTAGTGAATGTTGACAGATTTCAAGAATTTTAAATATGCTACTGCAGGCTAGAACTTCTTCGAAGCCAACATAAAAGGTAAAATGACAATTTTCCAAACACTGCCAAACCAGAGAAAGAAAGCCAGGGATAACATCTCCACAAAAACAAACAAATACGCAAAAAAATCATTCAATTGCAGTAAAATAATTCTAAATTCTGTTACAAGTGATGGTACGGGCCACCAGCAAACGTGGAAGTATTTTTGCTTGTGGTGTCTGTCAACAAGGAGCATTGTCAGCATTTCAGGCACTCAATTGTTGGCAAGAGATCATGTTGTAAAAATAACTCTGCTCTTACTCCACAGAAATTCAGAAAACGAGGAAAATTTTCAGCCTCTAAAACTTATTTCCTTCTGAACTTTGCACTTGCTTGAAGATTTCCTGCCCAGGTGTGGTGAGTGTACACAGCACCAATTCATGCTGACTACATACAAAATCGTTTGTTACACCATTAACAAACAAACGAAAGCCTTTCAAAGGCCAGAAAATAGTACTCTTAAACCCCTTTTGTGTTCATGTCCTTTCCATGAACATGACAATAGAACAATAGATGTCGTTTCTCTGCTGAACATGCTCGCAAATAAATTCTCACCTTGTTCGACACACATATGATTCGTGACCAACTCAGCTGTAAACTGCACAAAACCTAAAGGTTCATGGGAAGACTTGTAAATCCTTCGGCTACTGATTTTGAAAACTGCGTGCTACACTTTAGGCTTTTGGCAAAGTTTTGCCAAATACACAAGAAAACTTCCTTGTCAAAAGATGTTTTACCGAATAACATGGCAACATGTTTCTTCATTCCGTCCGTTTCAATTTTATCCAAAACCCAGACTCCTCTTTATTTACTATCAATTACGTCAGTCTGGACAATTCTGCCAATTCCTCCGTGTAAACAATCAATAAATCCGCCACATTACGAAATGTCGGAAATGTAACCTACCAGAACTGAAAAATACACTTCATATCACAGGGCGGATCCCCTTGCTCCATCCTCTCTTCCTGTCCAGTCATTCACAATCCTCAACAGGCCTATTTTATCCGTTTTTTTTTTTTTTGTCCGCCACGTCTATTTTATCCGTATTTTTTGCCCGCCACGTCCTATTGGTAAGACGACCAGGAAACACAGTTATCCAAGAGGAGAATGGGAACAAGATCTTTGGAGTTGCTTAGTATCCGAGATCCGTGCTATTTCTATCCAGATTGATATCCGAGCCGCTCGAGGCACCGCGCACCGTTCGGAGATACGACCCCGGGAATAGATGCAGTTTGTTGATACGCAGCATTTGACACAAACTAACTGTGAAACAAGGAAACGAGGAACCTGTCCCGATATCCACGTAAAACTGCAGATCAACTGCTGCTGTTTGTGCGGATTAGAAACCAGTTTCGGCATTTATGACTAATCGCTCTGTTGTTGTGTGTAACCATGTATTGTCGATTGGCTATTGTCAAAACGTCATCATTGGTCACACGGCACGAAGCTCATCAGGAGAATAGATGGATGTCAAACCACTTTTGTCCGGCGGAATAATTATGAATGACACATTAAATATCTGCACTCGCTGATCTCTGCCAGAACTTCTGCTCGAACTTTCTATAACATCCGTCTGGCTTTTTCTTCTGGTTTATGGTATTTTTTCTCTTACAGTTTTTTAACTGTTCTCAAGTCCAGACTGCAATTCCCTATTATTTTGACTAGTTTTGTTATTATTCTATACCATGGATGTTCATTTCTCTTGAGAACCCACTCGGGGCTTTTTCATCAGTAAATTAACCCAAACGAACCCAGATCAATGTTTCAATCGATCAGGGGTCCAGATCGCACCACAGTGACACCATTTACCGTTCCATTTCTGGGTTCCCGTATTTCCTGTTCGCACCAAAAACAACAAGACTCGTGACGGCACCGCACAAGGTGACCACACCCGCCTGATGTCTATTCGATTACTCCTTAGGGCTTGTTCACAGTGAGCGTAAGTGATCGTCACATCAATAGGTTCGTTTCTATTAGTGTTGTTGATCTTCAACCTTCACTTTTGGTGATGGACAGAAATGAAATAAAATTGCAAAAATTTTCTCTTGAATACAAAAAGGTTCATCTTATGTATGCATTACTCGAAGCAACTCCCATCAGCTGATTAATAACAATGATGAAGCAGTTTTCTAATTATGTAATCCAAAATATGAAGTTTGCACAGCGTCAATGGTCTGTTGGCGCTCCCTGTGGTTAACCAATGACCTTGCGTCAAGCCACTTATCCTTGACTCCTGACTTTCTTCAAGGCGTAAAATTATCTAAATCACAACTTACGATATAAAACACAAGCTCCCCTTTAGAAAGTTTTAATTTAGATAAGGTCCGGAGGAGCTTCAATTACTGACAGTTTTCCAGAAACTTTTAACTTTAAACAGATTATCCCCCATCGGCCATGGGGTATTTCCTAGAAGTCATTACCGCAGCATTACTGCCCATATGAGGCCACTTCATCGGCATACAATATTTACAACATGAGATACGAGACTATAAATAGATTCATCATCACTGGGAAATTGAGTTTTATTTATTCTAAGTGTCTCTTTCTGGAAAAGCCCGTTTGGCACCCTGTCTCAGGGCGACACATGGTTTTTCAACAGTGTCACTGACAATGACACAGACATATTGCAAACTGACAGGGATGGCACGACTACAAAATTTTACTCCTCGACTAGTCGGACATCATTCGTTGTCGTTGACTATTATTCAACTAATTGGCAATCAGACATAAAATAGAACAAGAAAGTCCTCCTATGTGACCACAAGAGGCATACCGCCTGCTGCGTAGCAAGTACTTGCTCATCTGTACTGGGGGGCGGGGGGAGGGTACCCCCCCTGGAAATTACCTGAGACCACAGACCAGGGAATGAACCTGGGACTGGGGTACCCCCTGGAAAGGACCTAATAACCCTTGTGGACAGACAGACACCTGTTAAGACATTACCTTCCCCGTTCCTTTGGAAAGTGGGTGGTAAATTATGGTTCACCCACTGTATATTCAAAATACTCTGACAATGGCATTTTCATGTGAGGTACTACCCATATTTTGGAATACAGCTAAGGCCAACTCAGCACTACAGCTACTAGGGAGCATAACAACACATTCAGAGTTGAATTTGTCTAATTTCATTTTCTTGCCCATACTTTAACTAGCTACTGCCGGAAATCTTCTTTAAGTGACAATTTTTATGCTGAGTAGTCAACTACCAGAATGTTGGTTGACTAGTGACTGTTTCATCCGACTAGTCGACTCGTCATATTCGTTCTGCCTTCCCTATAAAACTGACACATACAGTTTCAATTCATTCAGCTATTCCAAACAAAGCATTTAAAGGACCTGAAGGTTTTGTGGCACAGCCATATGTCTGCTTGCTCTGTGTAATCCTTTGTTGTGACATTGAGAAATGTGTGTACCTTTTGGCGACAAAAAACGTAAAATTTAGAAAAAACGGATCTTCTCAGACTATCGACTTTACTTGTCAATGACAATGTCATATATGATAAACTTGAATTAAAAAGTCCCGCACGATTTAGCGAAAGATCACACCGATATGATGAACACCGTTAGTGCTGTAAAAAATTAGGCCTAACCCCATTGGTTTTGGAAATGACATCATCATATCTATTGTATTAATTTTGACTTTGAGTCCGTGACATCCAAAAGTCCTACGAGTGGGAGAACCGGTGTCAAAAATCCGTGTAGCTTCCACTGATATTTACCAATAAATCTAACGCTTCAGTAGAGCTACAGTGTTCCTCAATCTCAGACTCATGGTTCACAAAGCAGGCTGAATCGTGACCGTTACGTAATAAAGATCTGTCAGCCGGCTAAAATACATGTTCAACTGGGAGATAAAACACCTATGTTTCATACATAAAAAGTATACGTGTGTGAATGTTACATGTATTCCTAATTGAGATTTTCCGTGACAACATGATGACCATGTTACATGATGAATGATCCACCTCTGCAGCTTCTGTGTCTCTTATCCGGCTGCATATGTTGTCGACTCATGCAAAAATACCAAGATTACGAAAAGGACAATGACCGTCTTTTCATGACAATAGAAGCTAAGCCAACCAAACAATGAATATGTACGCAAAGCAGCACTAGTTCAACGTACAATAAGGATAACACAGGTACTGAATCCTTTTGTCATTTAATCGTATCAAAATATTATAATTTAATCATGTTCAGAATTAATTGCATTAATTGAACCTTTACAAGCATAAATTCATGGCAATACATGCTTTGCCACTGACTGCCTTTGACAAATTACTGCAATAATAAAATGCTGACATCATAAAACACAGATTTATGAAAATACACAATGCTTTTCTCCTGGTATTGTAGCTGTTTCAACACCAAGTAAGGATTACAGTAACGTTAAAATTTTAAGACAATATGAAACTTACCTTGGTCTCTGTCCATGCTGCTGTAACAAAACCAAAATGTGCCAATAAAATGTGCTGCCAGACTGAGTCTGGATGCTTTAAACGCTGGGGACAAGTGATGGTAGCAACTTCACCACCACCACAGCAGCACAAATGGAAACAATTCCATTTAAGGCAATTCACTAAATTGCGTTTTGCTGCGTCTGGAAGGGATCAGTGGCACCAGAATACGATCGTTAATAGGATGATCACATCAGACGCTGCCTCCCAATATCTTCAGAAATATCTAGATCGGACTGGGGCCTGATTCACATAGATCAATCCCCTCCCCACGATCCCTTGGTACCACTAATCCCAGACTTGCCTGCCTACCGAACTTCTCCGATATTAAACCAATAATAGGACAAAACTATTTTCTCCTTTATGAAGCCGAATTTATTGGAAAGAAGTCAGGATGAAAATTGGTTGAAAAGTATGAACAGGGGAATCAGGTTGTAAAACAGACGCAATAGATAGATACACTCGGCAATTTACGTTAATTATTCAGTTGCTAGGAGCACCGTTAGAACGACTTTCGCAGAGGAACGGTCAAAAACTGATCCAGACAAAATAAACACATCAATTTCCTTTTTGCTTCCGAACTGGAAGTCCGAGGAAAAATCGTGTCCATAGTAACGCACTCGTTGGAAATCGAACCAATTAACTTTGACTTCATTAAGTCAAAAATACTCAATAGTATTCAAGGTTAGGTGTGTGGATTTTTTCAGCGTCCGCACGAACAAGGTACACAATCAATCATACATAACTAGTTCTGTACACATAGGTACAAATGCCATGATTTCTGATCCACCTAAGAATTACACCATCAACCACTGCGATTTTATCGCATGAACCCGAAACCGTATTACAATATTACCGTAAAATGACTGATGACCTTTGACGCTTTCATTGATTGAAAACTTTTTGTCCCTTGTTTCCAAATTATTTCTAGAACTATCGGTACCAGGAACGAACTTTACCAAAAATCTAGAAATATGTGAAAATACATGGTTTCGAGTCTGCTAGCTAGATCAGGTAATTAAATGGATGCAACACCTGCGATGAACGTAAAATATTCTGCCTTATAAGTTGAGCAGTCAAGCATAAACCAATGGTTTCAGAAGAGCTTCTAAAGGATTGACTACTGGTCCAACATAGGGACTGCGACGGCCTCATTCAAACACGCAAAAAGGTGAACAACAATAGATGGAAATGTCGCTAATGGCTTCATAAGCCCTGGTCTCACTTCGGGACTGCAACAGTTTCCATGACGCATACAAAATGATAGGTATCATAAAAGAAATGTCTATAAACTTACTCGTATTCGATCCTTCTCCAGAGAAGCGCCATCATCAGTGATTTACTCATCCAGAATTAATCCAGGTTAAATGCAGGTAAAATTTAATTTATTTCTTGTGGTTTCCTGATTCCGGTTTCAGTAGATTGTTCTCTACTGCTCTGTACAGATTATTACTTCAAGCCTTCTCATTGAACACGAGAAAAGTATCCAAAGTATTCGGCCATGACTGGTTACACCATTTCAACTTTGTTTACTAATAATTTCTACTTTTTACTGACCCATATATTACTGACAGGCACAGGCTGTTTCTTATTGTCAAGTTCACATCCTTTTGTTTTGCATTGAAATGCTCCAGTATTTGCCACACTCAAAGAAATATAAGTTTTATTCATTTTCGTATAATAATTGCTACAAAATGCTATCAGCTATTTCATTTGCATCCACCAACCAATATGGTATTATTCAGTACTTGCCTCCATTGTATAGGCATTGGAAATACTGCATTGTCTTCAATTAATTTTCAAGCAGAGAACTTTCCTTTGTAAATCCTTTTCCACAAACCAGTTTACCGCACACTAGGCAATTAGAGAACTCGCTACATACTTGCGGTAAGTTAAAAAATAATGTTACAAATCTGACGTCAATCGCGAGAAACTTAAGATAAACCTTAGAGTAATCCCAGAGAAGCTCTTGTCTATGAAACCTCCATCAGAAACTATAAACAGTCTCCACTAATTCAGCCCTAACTTCCCTTCTAGAGTTTCCTTCGAAAACTAAATGGCTCTTTGAACGTTTTTCTTAACGGTTGTTGTACAGACATACACCAAAGACCCTTAACAAAAAGACATGTCGCCAGCATAGAAGCTATGTTATGCAACTGGATTACCATTTGTGTGTTCCTGCTGCAAGACACATAGCAAACAATGAAACTTCAACTCAAATTTTCTCTACTTTCTCTTTATGTTAGCACTTTAATTCTTTTGTATCAGAAACTTCATGGTATACTCATAAAGATTGTCACATATTTAAAGTCATTTTGACATATATCATTGATTAACGAACAGTGCAAAGTTCCCAGCTTAAATGAATGAGAGTAGAGTGAAAAGGGAACACGCAAATGACTTCTAGCTGCATAACACAGAAATATAGGACACTCCATGTCTTTGTGTAGAGGGTCTTTGCATACACTTCGACGTCGTTGTTTACATTTCAGATGTTGATACTTTCAAACAATAGATATTTTTATTCCTATTTGTTATTCTTCTTCGGATCTTATTTCTCTCGCATCTGTTTGCGAAAGAGTTAAGTATCCTCCCCCTCCTCTTTCTCTGAATGTTGACTTTCTCAAGCATGTACATTCAGTACTCTCCTTGGATTCTCTCGCCCAGAGCTGCTCCTAATCCGCGGCCTAAATGTCACGGTACTGCTGCGAGGGGTAGACGCATTCTCACTTTTGTTCCAACCCATCAGTTCCGTTCAAGCGCCGTAAGGTTGTACGGTTTGCTTTCCCATCGGCACTTTTTGCGACACCAGACCGCCAAATTTTTAAATTAAAAACTTTATCGTTAACACCATGAGACTTTCCCGCGGTCTTCTTGGAAATCAGCTTTAATTTTTTCCTATCACTTAAACAAGTTTCAGCACCACCATGAAAGGAACCTCAAAAAATTTGGAAGTTCCCCAAACATCAATATGGAGAGAATTTTCTGCCATCGTCCTAATGATCCCATGCAAAAACAATTTGTAATTTAATCATTTTGGAATGATGGATTTACTATTCATTGGGGCAACAACTGATTACAAGCACAATTGCTAATGATTTCAAAACAAAGTTCGAGTGAATGTTTCCAAAATAAACTGTGCACCGAAGAGAAGAGCAGAGCTTCCAGAATGCGGTGTAATTGTAGTTCCAGCTCAATTATAGTTAATTTCACTGTGTAATCACTGATATATGAGAAACTCATAGAGTTCACGACATTCTATAGACTATATGTCTATAACATGATATATTATAACAGAGCAGCTTTGGATCCCACTAACACTATAACACTGTAACCTCTGCTGAGGATGCTTCTTTGTTTACCTACCGGTACCTGCCGAAAGGAGAAAAAACCCTGCAATTTTAACAGAAATAACGTGACGTTTGTTGTTGACATTGTATTGACTTTTGAAGACGCTCAATACATAATCTACTTTGCATTATCTAATGTCCGAGTAATAATGAATCGAAGAGTTGTGAATTGTTAAGTTCTGACCCTCGTCCCATGATCAAAGAATTCTTTATGTCGTTTTACTTTCATTCGGTTTCCAAGAATTGGCAATGCTAGTCGACCAGTCAGTCCCAATTAATGATTCCCGCGATCCCCTGGTTGGACGAGGCGAATTTCAAAACTTTGCCTTTGGATGTAATCTATTCACTGCTCGCGATGACGATTGTGGAGCACAACTCAACTTGGACATGCAATCTCTACTATGGGAATCGAACAATGCTACTTCCTTCAAATCAGGCTCGAAACATTTGCAACTCACTCAGTTACAGTGTGTGAGGTTGATCGAGGGTTACAAGAACTTCCTGTTAGTTAAAGGTAATCGTCGGCTTTGTTCTGCAGGGTGTGAAGGTGTTTCGAAAGGTACAAATACACTGTCTGGAAACGATAACAGTGAAAAACTGAAAACTGCAAAGCACTATTTTCTACGTAAAGATGTTGTGAGGCTGCTACTTTTCAAATCTAAACACAAAGGTGCTTCAGAAACAAAACAATGGGACGGAAGATCTAAGAGAGGTGAACTAACGGTGAAATACCAGCAGCCAGACAAAGGCAACAAACATATCATGGAGATGTATATGATAAGAAAGGTGTTTACCAATAAACAAACACAATGTCAATGATAAACATCACAAAAACCAGCTGTTAATAAAAATCCATTCCCTCGCCAATGACAATTTTGCAAGACAGCCAGTACTGCAGTATTCATTGGGCACAAGTCCTGCCCTTTTGGACCACTGCCTCGGTGGCACAGGCAATACAACGACTTCTGTCTGAATTTTTCTAGGTTTATTGTTTTCATAACCTGAGACTTGTTTCCAGGGCGTCAGGTGAATCCGCGGGGCACAACACAGAAAGATCCGAATCAACGGGATTCAAACAACATAGATCCGAACCCCCAGGGCGGGTGTGGGCGGTTCCCAAATACTGGAGAAAAAGTAAAATATTTCAGGAATGACAATGGTGTTGAAACTCGCTCTTGATTCATGCAACTTGCAACATCATTAGACCTTCCGGTTTCTGTCTACATCAGGTTTCTTACACTGGGGTCTCCTGTTGGAAGACATCCTTTCTTGAACGGCGGAATGTTTGAACAGAAACCCAGTAAAGTTTGGCATTGCCTTTGAGGATGCACCTATACCATTCGGGCATAATTTCCTAGAGATAGGCGCACTGTTGAAGAAAAGTCCCATTTATATTTTAAAAGTGTTCAGACAAAAGAACTGGTTGGCTCAAGATTTTGCCTTTTTTTCTTGACATATCGCCCAATGACCTGGCGTTTGAGGGCGGATCACCCCAGTCTACCTGAAAGATGCCCCGCTGTTTGTTTTTATGTTACAGGTGTACAAGAATCACAGGTATGCACAGGTAACATGACACAATCCGTACCCAACAATAGGCTCCAGGTCAGGATCATTTCTGTTAACTAAGATGTCCCCCCCCACCCCGCAAGGAAAGAGGGTGCAGATTCTGGGTGGCCCTGCTGGGTGACGGTTCTGATTCCTCTACAGTTCAATAGCAAACTGTACATTATCATGCATGAAAGAAATTGAGTCCCTTAACATTTTCAGTCATTCTACACGAAGCGACTTCGTTATAATTTTCGACTTGCACAAACAAGAAATAGCGAGTGTATTCGCAAGAAAGTGAGAACCTTTGCAAACGGTTTTCCATTTTATACATGACTAATGATGTCCCAAATTAGAAGCACTTGACCGGTTAGACCCAGTAAAAACATCCACATACCACGGAGATTACGATTTATCACTGGGCTCATACCTCCGTGCGATACTTGTAGATTTGAGTTACTGCCGGGGCCAGGGTCTCTGACCTGTGAGATTGAATCAGGTGCGGGGAATACTACAGAAAGGATACACAGATCAGTCGAAGCGCGTAGTATGAGATCCTGTCCAATGTTCCAACCATGTCAGGTCAAGGTCACACAAATTAACTACCTTTGAGGTGTAATCTCCTTCCGATTATGATATTTGAATCAAAATAGAGTAGTGTGAACGCAATGTAAGACTACTGATACAGTACGAGTAACTGCTCCCGAAATGGCAAAATAATTGCCAATCTTGGGTCGTGGGACCTAATGAATAATATACATGTATTAAAGTTATGACTGTGTCTGGTGAAGTGATTTTACATTTTCCCTTTTAAAAAAAGAAGAACACTTTGTGGATGGGAAGTCCCGATGTTTTTACAAAAGTTACTGACGTTACAAATTTAACTCAACGCCACATGATGCATGAGATCACAATCTAAACGACTTTACCAAGTGGTTTCGCTTATTTCGTCTTCATTTCTCCATGTTTTTAGTTGCTTTCTTCTAGTTGTTAGTTGGTCTTTCTGTTTTTCTCTTTGTAGAAAATAACTAATTGCATGTGTTTGACAGTAGCACAGGACGATTTCATGATTCCGCCCGGTTATCATCTTTAGAGTCTCATTTAAACATTTGCAATAACGAATTTTACGGGGGTGGCGCACTCGCTTAGTACTGGAAATTTCTTAACTTTATTTTTATTTTTTTTATCTTTCCTTTTTTCCCACAGAACTGTCAAAACGTTTCTGACGTCCGCTTGTAGGGGAAACTTCTAAGTCTGGCACTAATAAATACACTGATCTGCATATACAGGTACTCGATCATGGAGATATGCCACGCCCCACCATCGCTCATTTTCTCATCTTCATCAAACAAGACAGATTTGTAACCTACATGTGTTCAAATTACTTTCTCATCTGCATTCCACACTGCTCGAAGTGAATGCGCTTACAATTGGTTGTGAAGATTCTATGTTCACAATCCCGTTTAACGTTGATGTTGAGAGAGAAATGTCATTGTCTACAGAAGTGAGATCCGCATCTTATCTTTCTCCCGAATTAAGTTAACAAATCAGTGCTAATTTTGTTTTGAAGCTAGCCCGTCTTTTGAAAACATATAGACATTGGCCAAGTCCCCGTTGATCTGGTTTGCAGACATAGAGTTAGATAGTGTGTGTATCTTGGAAAGAGCACACACGCCATAGCTATCTAACTCTGTTTGCAGAGAATAAAAGCAAAAACGTTCAAAATACTTGCTGTTTCTCCAGATTCAACCTTGCTTCAAATTATCAAATAACTTGAGCAAATGTCTTTCAACTTTGCAAGCGTATCTTTTGAAGGTGACAGAAGCTGACATAATGTGTAACAATCATACCAAGATTACAGTCTTACTGTACCTAAAATACACAGGTGTATCTCGCCAATTCCTTGATTCTTTGAGAAAGCAAACATCTTCAATCACTTATTCTGCTCCTGACTTTTATCCCTCAATTTACTACAAAAACAAACTTCTCGGTATTTTCCGATAGTTCTTCTCTTGAATGCAAGCAATGGCGAAGTTTGAAAGCCTCTCCAAGGCCACCTATTTTTACAACCATTCTAGGCCGTAAATGGGATGGCCTCACTAAAGAATGGTGAACAATATCCCCATGATTAGCTTAAATGTGCAGCTCACAGGAAAGCGGTGACCAAAAGAGTTATCATAAAGGCGAGGTTCAGTACAAGAACGATCTTGCAGTCTTAAGGGCATTGTTGTACAAGCGGAAATACCTATTCATTTATGCTGCCCTGAATTTCTGAAGTCAGTCTGTAATCTAGGTTTACTAATTTGGACCAGTTAAATTTCGCAAAAGTCCGGTAGACGGTTATCTCCACATGGATTCATTTGCGCGAAAGGTCGCAGTTGAATACCCGAGACCGGTTACCTGTCTAACGGGCTGGATGTAACCAATATTCTCCGTCAAATATAATTTTAACTAAGAAAGGGTCAAATATGTTACCATCTTCCCACTGCCATTTGTAATTAATCTTTTCAGATAAACAAACATGTTTTTACTTTGAACAGAAGTTAGAGAAAACGGTAACTCATTACTGCAGGTTATTATCTACATACCTGAACATGACGTTCGAAGCTGTTTTCGTGAACGATAAACACCGTTGGCAATTGACTAATTTGACCAAATGTTCCGGTGGGTCAGAAATTCTACAAATTTATACAATGCCAGATGCGTTGTATTGACCACATTCTTCCATTTCCTCGCTTTTAAATTGTAATTTTTTCAGAACCATGACAATTCTACATTACGAAATATCTACCAATCATGAAATCAGTAATCTCAAAACTGTTAGGTCCACATTTCTGTACAAATATGTCCTCACTTTCCTTTGTGATCGTTTCACGACGGAAAATGATTTCCTGTGGTAAATTCAATGACATTTACCAGAAGGGTTATTTCTCGAAGAAGTGTGTGGAAATCAATCGAAGGCTAAATAATTGTCTTATCACAAGGCTCACGAAACATGAAAAAGAAGACTTGTACAGACATTAGATATCGTCACTTTGAAAATTATAGTTAGGCGAACAAAAAGTCATTTTCAAAGCGTCAAAACAAATTGTCTAAAACCTTTGGGAAACACTACACAGACGATATCTATTTTTAAAAGAAAACAAAAAAAGCAATATCTCTTCGCATTATCTGTATCTAATGAAATTGTCAGTTTCAATCCGCGTCAATTCCTGGAGAACAAACATGCAATATTTGCACCAATAGACCTGAATTTTGTTCACAATCTACAAAAAGTTACACCAAGATCTAGAAAGGAGGCTGATGATATGGGAAAGCGATTACATAACAGTGGAATGTTCAGAAGCGAAAATTATTCGACGGTTGTTGAAACAAAACCTTGCATCCAATGCTTTATTTTTTTTTTTGCAGCTTATGTTTTGTTGAAGCAATCATTTGGGTGCAAAGGCCCGGAGAGTTGCAGACAGAGACTTTCAAGAAGTAAGTATTACAGGGAGTACTGGAGTGCTCACGGTGAGTACTTGACATAGCTATTGTTGTTGCCATTTTTTGACCCAAATAACTTCTGCGCCGCCGTACAAGACACCTGTTTAATTGTTTCAACAAGGATGTTTCTTCAATCGAACAAATTGTTTCTTAGTACAGGAAAACCAATTTTGAAAATGTAGAAAAACATATTATATACCGGTAGGTAGGTCCTAATGCAATTTACAGTTTCCGATTTCTTTTCTATCTGGCAAAAATGGTCGTTGCTTTCACGTGCTGCCATCTAGTTTTGTGAACAGTTGCTGAGGTCGTTATGAAACCATTTGTGATGGAAACGTGCACATACTGTTCCAACAAAAAACCCAATCAGAAGGAACTCAATCAGAAGGAACGGAACACTTCGGAACATGAATCAAGCACATTTGTCATTACGTCGAATATGTTGAGTATTGAGGTGAGACCACAATCTAGGCGATAGTAAGAACGTCTACTGCCCAACTGAACGAAAAATCAATCCTGATGTTGAAGGTCATCATGACTTACATAAAATTTACATTGAAAATTTCTCTGTTGATTAGTTTGACATACGACGAAACACACACACACACACACACTACTGCACACTCCTTTTACCTCCATACGTTCATCCACGAACTTAACGTTCGTTTACGTTGATCGATTGCGATTACTGTTGCAAAAGTGACACCACTAACGAATGGATTCTTTATAATTTATTAATATTCACACTGGCGGCAAACACCTTCTTCTTCGCTTTCGCAATTGCTCAGAATCTAGGATTGACTTGGGATAAAGAGACATATGCTTGGGATCAGGACTCTTCAGTTTCCTTTGCACTATCACAGAGCAAAAACAATCAACGTCTTGGCGTATAACCTGAATTAAAATACGGAAAAGACTATATCCTTTTCCAAAACCATTAAGAATTTAACGTTACAACCAATTATGTGTGCACTTTGTCAACTTACTGGTTGTCAATTGTACTTATTGACATATCAATACACCAATGGCAGCTCTCTGACGACTTTGGAAGAGACCAAAGTTATTTCTGACAAGCAAGATTTTTGAAAGGTAATTTTTTTCCTGGAAAAATTTTATTTTGTTTGAGAAATGTTGAAAGAGAAGTTTCATTTTTATTGAGATTACCAATTGAAAAGTAAATGATCAACAATCTATTTTTGTTACACATCTTTCCGTTTCAGTAAACCTTTACAGTTTATTGCTTTTATTTTGCAAAAGAATTTCTTCAGTTGACCAACATTTTACCCAGGAAGTTTCATTCAAAACTTGATCCTTGAACTACAAACAAAAAAACTTTCGACAGGAAGTCAAGTAAAAAATCTCTTCATTTTCCGAATCAGCGAGTAAGAGCCAAGATTGAAACCCAAGGCTGCAAGAGTTGAAGTTTGGAAAAAAGGGGGCAAGTCACATTATAGGGTTTTGTAGGCTGAAAGGAGAAGGGGGGCAGGGTGGCACCACACCCTTCTAACCTTTACGTCACAACTGGTTTGAGTTTCCTCCTACGCGAGGTTTGAGTACTCAAGGCAGGATCATCGTACTTCAATGAGATACTGATCTATGTTCACGTATCTCTTTATCTATGACTTCAAACTGTTACATGAACTATGATCGGGGTTTTTAACACCTTCATGACACTGTCTGATGATACTAACTAGAATATGTTGGCCGTCAAATTTCGTTTGCATTTTGTTGGTGCGCGCGTGCGTGCGTGCGTGCGCGCGTGTGTGTTCAGAAGAAGACCTTCACCCTTCATGATAAATTCACAAAACGTTAGTGCATGTTCCTTTTCACACTACCCCTGATCACCAAAGCTAAGGCCAATAACGCATACCTTCCACTTCAATATGTAACGTTGGGTTGTTAGCTATTGGCAGGGTGTTTCAGCGCAAATTGACCAGCACGAGCCAGTCTGCAAGTATTCAGGGTTCGACCCAGCACAAATGCCACAATAATTCAGTCCAGTCCTCCCACATACACAAGGTTGAAGGGATTGTTGCAAGTAGCTACAGAAAGCAGCCAAAATAGAGAATCCTTGCACGGTAAAGGCTTTTACTTTCACCTTTCTCTCCGAATCAACATGATTAAATTGATTGATTGGTTATCTGCAGTTTTAAAAAATAAATATTTATTATATTGAGCCAAGTTTTTTAAACGGTAAATTTACGAAGCTTTTGATGTGTCGTCCAACATTTTCTTCTGAAAACTTGTTGTGAAAACATAGACACGAGCACAGCTGAAATTTTAACCTTCTTGCTGAGGTTAGCCAAGATGATGTATAGATGTATAGATGTCGTTGCTGGACGCAGGCTGTAAGGCCTATATATCCAGATCATCTGCAGCTCCCTCTTCCATTGTGT
>JBCAUG010005893.1:0-11351 GCA_038406175.1 Haplosyllis leylae | reverse complement strand
ATTGGCAGGAGAGGCTAGTATTAAGGTTGACTGCCAGCAGGCGCACCTCCTCGCTTTGCTGGCACGACATATATATGAAATGAGATATGCATATCGATTTCAAAATTCCGTAGAATTTTCTTTATTTTTTTGCGTATTTGTATTAGGAACGAAGATGAAAATTTGTCAAATATACACTACATTTTAAATGTTCAGCATTACATTGCTGATTTTATTTGGTCCAAAAATGAAATATCTTAAATCCATCAGCACCGGTTTTTGTACAGAATAAAATGAGGATGGCATCATGGAACACCTTAGAGATACATACTTTAAACCTTGATCATTTTTGTTTGCCTTGAACCAAAGATACATTATCTACAGGCCAAATTAACATTGTTAAAGTTTAACCAGAAAATGATATTAATATCTCCGAACGTTGTTTTGGGGTTCTCGTCTTTGTTTTCGCCAGTTTATTTGAACATATTTTGTTTGGGTAAATGAAAATTAATCTTCAAATCAAATGCCTTCAATAAAATTTTGTATCGATCTTACGACTTGTGGTCTTCTTTACACTCTGTATTTCAGATAGTAGACAAGGACAGTAAAATTCCTTCACTGTGTACTTTACGCAACGCAGCATATCATAGTTTATCAAGAGCAATAAATTACACTAAATACCAGATAATCAGGCAGAAAAAATCTACAATGCGTTGCTGACCTTCAGTTAATTTTATGTTCGTCGAGTATGTTGTTCAATTGCAAAAAAATCCTTCAATAAAAAGTACGACCACAAATTACCATACAGTCGCTGATCACCAGATTGCAGCCGCCATACAACCAGCAAGTTATGCTTTTATAATAAAAATATCTGTGAAATATATATAGCAGTGACTTTGGTCAAAGTTTAAAAGGAATAAATCTTTATCAAGTAGACTTTATAAACAGCGACCTATTTGTCCTTCGTTCTTTTGAAAAGTGGTACCAAGACATCCCCCGCCCCCCGCATTACTATCCCTTAATACAATTTGACCAAGTGGGGTTAGGGAGTCTAGGATGGGCAATGGGACACGGTACTCCCCTTACGAACAGGCAGACACGACGGAAAACATTACCTGATGCAGACGGTAAAAAAAGTCGATACTCAATACGTGAATAAAGTACACGCAATCTCTTCAGAGGGACCAGTGTTTAAAGTGGCAATAAATTTCGGAGTGTCATGCCTCGGTAGTCCAGGTTTACGTAACATACGTAAAGATCAGAAAATTCATATCAGGTTTTACAGTAGTGGTCTGTGAGAAAATAGATTGCGAAGCATAAGAATAAAAAATACATTTGCATTGTTACAATCGTAATGACAAAAATCATCTGACGACAAAATATATTCAACTTTATGTCACCTAGACCGAACCAGCCATTACAGCATTAGAACTTCTTAGGTTTTATGACATGTCGTATTTGATTATGATTGATTGATCATTACAGAATCAACATAAATCTGACTATCTTCATAACTTATCAAGTGTGCACATAAATAGTTGATTGAGTCTAACCCTTATAGATCCGACGCCTCTGAGAATCACATATAGCAAGACGAAATGCTTCGCAGGGAGGAAGCATCTTAAGAGCTGAGAACTCACTTTGTTTAAATACCCAACAGAGAACGATTCTCTGATTGTTCATTTGCGGATATGCTTGGGAAAGACTATCGAACTGGTAAAAAGCGAGTTCGGTGGGTATTTGTAACTGGACGGTACATCGAGATAAAATTCAGGGGTAAGTTTCTTCGACCAATTGAGAGTTGTCTTTGTTATGCATCTCAGTATTATACTGTTTGATTAAATATTTAATTAACCAAATAACAATTTATATTGAACCCAGAGCAAATAAGCTTAAATATCTATCATGCCACGTACTTTGCACATTTAATTTGTTTGCAGATTTAATAGTTACCAACAACAGCCTCTGCCAAACCGTTTCATAGTTAGGTAAGTATCTTCCTGATGGTGAAGAAACATTTCAAACTAATTTTGGCGAGAACTCCTGAGGCTACCATACCAAACAATGTAAAAGGCTTTACTAATTTCTTAATGATACTTATCTTGTAGTCAACATTTTGTAAAATGTAGTTTATCTCTCAGTTCCAGATCCTCTACTTCAACATCTCTCCACTCTATGTCAGGTCAGTTTTCAAGGGCTATTATCCTAAAAAGAATATCTTCTGTAATTTATTATGGAAGAGTAAATTATACAAATACTTTCGTGATAAAGGAATTTGGTAAACTTATAAAGGATACCAGCTGGTGATAAAAATTCTTGAAACATAAATAACAAACCTTTCACCAAAAAGAATCCAGGTGCCTAAGTTTGACTTTCATAAGTTCTGTGACACAAAATGGAAATATATTTGTGCACCCATTTTTGAACATAAAACTTTATCCTTAAGGAAAATTAGCAAAAACATTTTATCGATAGCTTTCCATCCAAAGTTATTTGATACAAACGTACGGATCACACCAGCATTTTAAACTGAATTTGCTTTCATTGGAAAAACTTTAACCCACCAATCATCATTTTATCATTATTTTTTAAATTGTTAGGGTAAATTTCCCACAAGATTCAGCAGTTGATGACTCTCGATAAGATCTAAGACACCACTCGGTGCAGAATTGACGTCTGAGTTGAACTGTCCTTTTGTGGATTGGAAATCAGTGTGAAAATGAAGAAAGACATTTCTTGTCAATATTTATGAAGCATAAACTCGTCATAAACTCGTAGACATTCGCTAAGTCGCTTATTTTGAAGTTAACTTTTTGTTTTATTTACCAAGAAACTTAATTTATTTATAAAACAAATTAAACATTTCTTGTGGAAGAATTATCTACACAATCCATACAAATAATCTAATGTGTTACAATGACTCACTCTGTGTTTGACATGTTTGTATTTAGTTTAAAGCCTATTGAAAAGACATAAAATCTTTGTGTAAATCCATGAAAAGTCAAAAAATGACAAGTTGCAGGTAACGATCCTGAAAGTATTTTCCAATAAGGCAATGCTGGTTGGATAGATGCCAAGAAGTGAAACACTTAACTTTAAAGTATAGAACATTTTCCCTTTATCACAACCATTCTGTCTTATTCTGCTTTTGACTAGTTTCCCTTTCATTACGAGAAGATGGATGCTATTCAAGACGATAATATCAGTAGTGAGACGAAAAGTCCCAAAGCCCTTGATAATAATTCAGGGGAAAATGGAGGGGAAGAGCTTGAGAAACAGGTATACGTAGAAAGAGATAGTTGGACAGCTCCCGAACTTGTTAGGTTAATTCAAGGTGGTCTGTTGTGCAAGGGAATCTTCTTATCCGATCAGATAGATGAGTTAGAAAAGGAAAGGGAACCAGCGATAGATGTTAGTGATGATCTTGAGTTTAAAGGTGCTCAGTCCAATCAAGAAATAATTCATAAAGAATTCCATTCCAAGAAGAAAATGGAACTTTTTGATGAAACCATGGATAAAAGTGAAAGGTCAGTATCAGGTACCCTTGGTCTCATGGTTTGGGGTGTTGACTTGGATTCTCAGAGTAGTTTTGCAAGAAAGAGTAAAACTGAAAATACAGAAGAACAAACTGAGAAAAGGTTTAAGAATTATGTCTCCAACTCACATTACCAATTTATTCCGGTGAAAGCTATTCATTTGACAAAAAGTGTTCTGGATCTAAAACCGGAAGTTATTGAAGAAATACAGGAAATTGAAAACAGAATCAAGCTGATGAGGTATGAAACAAGAGATTACTTCCATGAATTCTTTAAAACCTATGGATCACACATCCATTATGGTGTCATTGAACTTGGTGGAATACGATCCTCTTCAGCATGTTCTGAAGGCTTCGAGGACTCCAATCTATCTAAAATGACAGAATTGACAAATACTATGTCAAAGGCATCCCTGAATTTAGGTTTGACTCAGACAGGATCTACTATACAAGCAGGTATTCCAATCAAGGCTTCTGACGTGCTTTCTGAAACCACTTCAAATTTTACAGAAGAAGAGCTCAAAAATGTAGATGTAAGTCTGAAGAAAATAGGCGGTCCAGAAGACATAGATGACGTTGATGAATGGAGGAGGGTGTTAGTGGAAAACAGTAGCTTGTGGCGGATCATCAACAGAGCTTCTAAGCCGAAACCGATATGGGAACTTCTTGACAAATACAAAGACAAGTTTCACAGCCCCTTCCTTCTTGCACATGCCATGGAAGAAGCTTGGAACAGGATACGAAGTTCAAAGAAAACTGAACGGTCCTTTGACGCTTTAAGGAAGGACATTAGAATCTGGATTGAATTGAGCAGATACGATGAAGACAAGGTTGAGTCAATAGCGGAGCTGTCCAGAATGAGATTGAAACATGACGTCATGGGAGAAGACTGGCATGATGAAGTCATTTACTTACCGGAAGTCCAAGAATACATATTTGAAGCAGTGGAGCATTTGAACGCATCTGACGACACTGAAGAGATCAGCAAAATGATGGAATACCTTCGGAATGTTTTGCGACCCCTCCAAAAATTAGAAAAGAAACGGTTTGCTGCATTGCAAGAAGTTATTAAATTATTAGATGACGCAAAGAGCAGAGCAGAGTCACATTACTTCAACATCAGTAGCATTGATGAACTGGGGAAAATAATAGGAGAAAGACTGGAATCAATGGACAGAACAGGCGATGCTGCTAATTTAGGACTGAAAAGATTACAACAAAAGCTAGAAGAAACACTCGAAATCTGGTCTAGGGAGCCCAAAAGTTATGAGTACCTGGTTTGTGTAGGGTCGTTAGGTGCATTTGGTTTCAAAATTGGTGAATTTGAATTTGACACAAATCTCTTGGAAGGTCAGTTCAATGAAACTGTTGATACTTTGAAAAGGAATTTTCAGAATTTTTCCACTCATGTTGACAGAGTACAGAAACAAGCTTTCATACTGAATTTGTGTTTTGCTTTCCCTGAAGCAAGCGATGCAATTCAGTTTATGAGCGATAGAATGCCCGAAGGCCTTGACGAAGATTTGCAGAAAACGTATGAAAATGCTTGCGGTCCGAATAATACATTTGACATTACAAAGTTCCGAATTGAAGTCGTAGAACACTTGGACGCAGAATCTTCGCAGAAAAAGGTACATGCCCTCATAGGTTATCTCACCACCCAACTCTCTTTCTCAAATTTACAAGAAACTCCAGAAAAGGACGAAGAGTTGAAATATCAAATGGAAAATTGTGACAAAGAAATAGAGAAACTCTTAGAGCTATTAGACATGAGACGATATTATCCACAGAAATTAAGTTATGAAGAAGTTATCAAGTTGACAGAAAATACGCTTTGTGGAACAGAAAAGAAGCCAACAAGCCCAGCTGAACTCCCATGGTATTTCATGAGACGCATTATTAGTCTAGACAGCAGTGTTAGGGAAAACTGTTTCATTGAGAAAAGTTACCGTTATACGGGTATGTCAATAGACGTCTTCGGGATGAGCAGTGATGACAATGATGATGACGACGATGATGATGATGACGATACTATCGATGGAGATTCTGTAGATGGAAGCTCAGAGAATCACAGTGAAGATGAAACGGTCGGAATATCACACGATTCAGACATCCATCCATTGGATCTAATGTACATCATATTTCTTTGTGCAGATGATTTTTGCGACAAGAACTCGCGGAAAAGATGTCCAGGTGTCAGTACGCAGTTCCATTTATTATACCGCCAACGGACAGGATTGAAGGAGAAAGTAAGCTAGTCGTTCTATATTGGGGACTTCGAGGTATCAGAAGAAGCTATCATCACAAAAAAGTAGAAAACAAGGCATTGACAGATCTTCAGGTACCTCTGGTGACATGCTTCAGTGTGGGAGACGAAACATCATGGAAATCAAGACTATTGAACAAGATGTTGAGTCCACAACAGGAAACATTTTGGCACCAGGGACTGAAGGGTGGAGACTACAAACAGAAGATTTCACAAGGGATGGTTGAGGTTGCCTGGCATTTGCCCGGAGGTCGTGAAGATGATACATTTTCTCAGCCATTTACATTCATGAACATGAGAGGGAAAACAGAATCAGAGTCAGAGTTGTCTGACGCTCCAGAATCAGAAGCGTCTGGGGTACCAACATCGAAGAGCCTCGGGATCATAACAGAAACCGTCGTATCAGCATCAACAGTTGTTTGTGTCTTTGTCAACAACATAAACAAAGATGTCTTCAATTTTCTGAAGAAAGCTAAGAAATCACATGAAAAAATAATTCTCGTTGTTCTACACAAAAAGGGCTTGGGCAATAAAATGGCCAAGAAATGTGAGAAGGTTCAGAAGAAATACAGGCTGGGAAAACATCAGATTATTTCCAAGTCTGCTGAGGATGTCAACTTCAATAAAGTATACAGTCTTCTGATGTCAGCAATAGACTACACACTCGGACGAAAAAAGGAAAGTGTATCTCTCTCAGAATTTGCTGAAATAGCAAGACAAACCGGCTCTTTCGACTAGATGACCAACACTGCAGGCATGGACATAGAAAAGCAGAGGAAATACTGAAAGATATAGATGGATTGACCAAAGAGATACCCGGAAGCGCAAAAGTTCAAATTCTTCCTTATCAGTCAGACATCACGACAAGGCAAGAAATTGCAGCCGCTGACAAAGAATTATGTCGCCAAAGAAAATGGAAAGAAGACATCGATTTCCAAAATTACAAAACTGAAATCAAAGCCAAACTGTGGAAGCTTCAACTGAAACAACTACAGAGTCCATTATCACCAACATTTATAAACTTTCTGCAATGCCTCACTAATCTGGATAGTGAAAACAGAAAGTACTTCTTGCAGTCTTTGAGGCTTGGCTTGAACGAGAGGTCAGTCCAACATCTGGAACCATTGTATCAGAAGTACAGCAAGTGTCGTGTAGAAGGTGATAGTGAAGGGAAAGAAGAACGTCTACAAAAGATAGAGGAAGAAATTAACCACGGCTCCTTGGGCATAGAACATTTTCTCCGGGAGATAGCGGTCATGTACGACAACATTGTTGCGCTAGAAAAACAAGCAAGATGTGACGATTTGAATGATATCAAACAAACGCTCACACGATGTATGGCTAATATCTTTCATGGAAGGAACAGCACTTGAAATAATGGATGGAGACGCAATTACCGTTCCCGTAAAATGGCTAAAAGCAGTCCTGAAACAAATTCCAGAAAAACTAACTGCCAGGTAAGTAGCTGTCCTTGGAGCCCAAAGTTGCGGCAAGTCTACCCTGTTAAATACTATTTTTGGCTTGAATTTTCCCGTCAGTAGTGGCAGGTGTACCCACTGGGCTTACATGCAGCTAGTAAAGGTTGACACAGAATTTTGTCATGTTCTGGGTTGTGATTATGTCCTTGTTATTGATTCAGAAGGTTTGATGTCTAGAGCAATGAGCAGTCATTCTGACTAGGACAATGAGTTGTCAACATTCATTATAGGTTTGTCTGATTTGACCCTTGTGATCATTAAGGGAGAGGGAAATGAAATGCAGGATGTTCTTCCTCTTGCAATTCATGTTTTCCTTCGAATGAATGTTGCAGTGGGGGAGCATCAGGCCTGCCACTTTGTCCATCAGAACATGGGGGCAGTTGATGCCATGAGTAAAGTAGAAAGTGAGATTGATGCCTTTGTCAGAGATTTGAACTTGAAAACTTTGGCAGCTGCAACTGATGCTGGCGAAAGTGGTAGATACACAAAGTTCTCCGATGTTCGTCACTATGACCCGACTACGGACAATACCTATGTTCCAGGACTTTGGGATGGAACTCCACCAATGGGAAGCACCAATGTGCACTATTCAGCAAAGATGCTGGCACTGAAATCAAGGATAGTGAACAACATTACAGAAATGAAGACAAACGGAATAAAAGCACTGAGCACGTTTGATGATTTTGGAACTGTGGGATGCCATCAAATTTGAAAACTTTGTTTTCGCCTTCAAGAATGTTTTGGCCTATGAAGCCCATAAGAAATTGATGGATGAATTCGATCAGGAGCAATGGGGATTGAAATGTACGGTCAGAAAAATGATGGAAGATGAAGAGTCAGTGGGTGAAAATTTGATGGGCTTTCAACAGCAGGACGAAGACGTGGATGAATTTATCACGAAAAGTAACATCAAAATCATGTCACAACTTTCCGAAAGAGGCGACATAGTCAGAGAGAAAATCCGACATTACTTCCGATGCACAAGTGGCTGCAGTGACTGCAACATCAACATACAGAACAGGCACCTGCTGTCCAAATACGAACAGGACTTTGAAGACGATTGTGATGCCCTGCAGAAATCACTTAAACGGGAAGTGGATTCAACACTGGAAAAGTTGGAAGTCCGTCTGAACGCAAACAAACAGATTCTTCAAATGGATGCTGAGATTAATATTTTTGCTGAAAGATGGATATGAAGAACCAATAAAGAAGCACAAGGCGTTACATTCAGGAAGTACTGATGCTGAAGAGCTGTTTAATGAATGGTGGAAAGAACAGGTGAGCTCAACCCAACGTAAAATTAAGAACACGTTGAAGCCTGTGAACGTCAACACCATGGTCCAGGGTGTCATTGTCAAAGCACTGAAAAATGATAATCACTTGTATTTACGAGCAAGAAGTCAGGACGACAGCAGTAAGCTGAAAAGAAACAGCTTTGGTAGAAAAACTGAGAGGAGGAAGTTAAGGAGAGTGGGTTCCATCGAAGAACTACCTTCATTTCCTGTGAAAAAGAAACATCTAAACATGAAGGATCCGTTTAAGAGATCGGATCAACAAGGTATGCAGCAATTGCAGAAAGTAAGCGGAAACATCATAGAAAGTACTATGAAATACTACGATTCAACAACCCCAGTCAAAGGCAAGGAATTCACCAGCAAGGATGCAGAGAAACTGTTTGATGATGTGCTGAGGCAAATCAAAGAAATTGAAGAGGAAAGGTTTGAGGTCACAAAGAAGTACAAAATAGACCTGATACTCTACATAGAATGCCAGGCCATAGAAGGGTTTAAAACCAAACATGAGGTGTACATCAAAGAAAATTCACCACAGGCTCTACTTGGGAAGAAAAGAAGACTATGCTACGATATTTTCATGGCGGAAATGGGTCGCGGAGATTTAGCAGTCACTTTCAGTCAATCAGCTCTGAAGGAGATTATACTGGAGAACATCTCCAGGAAGCTCAGCCGCTCAGACCTTTTGAATGAGCTGCGCGAACATTGCGGTGGCATGTTCAAAAACGTCAAAAATTTACAGGCCGCAATACTGATAGACTTGCTGCACGAAGACAGCTTCTATTCATATGTGGAGTACATCACCAACTACGAAGATTTCGTGGTTACAACACTGCATGAGAAGAGCACAGAGCACTTCAAGAAAGGAAACAGGCTCAAGGAAATAATGAAGGAACACATGGAACACCTAATACACACCGTTTTAGAGGCAGTGGAGAAAACCGTAGAGAACCCATCTGATGATCTGCACTTCTTTCAGACACTCTTCACAAACATAAAGGAGTTGATCATCCCTTCTGACTGTTCCCTTCTGGCTGTACTTCCGGCTCCAGTTCCAGACCGCAAGAAGTTTGGCTCGTTCATACGTAAGCAGTTATTGGGTCCAGTAAAGGAAGAGTTATTAAAGAGAATTGAGTCTTCCAATGAAGGAAAGATACTTGACCGCATACACTTAGCTAACTTCATCTTCAACAAAGTAGTGAGCTGCAGAGAGAAGTGCCCGTTCTGCGCTGTACCGTGCGATGCTCACTCAGGAAGCAACAGCCATGGAAGTCATTCTGCCACTCTTCACCGCCCAACAGGCCTCAGTGGCTACAAACAGAAAGGGTACATACTAAACACCAGGCTGTTTACTGAGAACTGTAATTCCCTGATTGGATCCCAGGAGCAGTTCAGCAACATTGGCATGCAGAAGATGAAAAAGTTCAGAAGTTACCAAAAGTATTACCCAAAATGGAGAATACACGCTGAAGCAAACCAAGACGTAGAAAAATACTGGAAATATGTCTTCGCAAAATATAACACTAAGTTTGCAGCATATTACGGCGCACGGGAAGCAAAAGTTCCTGAAGAATGGAACGATTTTAAGATAGATGAAGTTGTTTCTGAGTTGAAAGTAAACTATGATATCGAAGATGAAATAGCATCTATGATGTACCAGGCCAAAGTCCCACCAATATGCATTGCTGAATTGTCCCAGGCAGTGCAAATGTCGCCGGATTTAAATTCGGCTGATTAGATTGAAGGGAAGTCTTCAACAACCACATCGTAGTTTTTTCTAGTGTTCAATATTAAGGTTCCAATCATTTATTGGGCACTTTGCACATCAAGGGAAACATTTTGTCACATTCGTTTTCGTCCTCTCCAAATGGACACATTTTCGTTCAGAACAATCCTGTTGATGACAAAATGTTAGTGGGATAGATCTACATGGAAAAATTCCTTCTTGGTATTTCAAGGCAGTCACTCTTAAAATTCTAGACTAAGGTTGAATTAAAAGTTGTGACTACATTTACCCTATCTCGTATGCCACCAGAATTTCAGAATTATTGTGCCTAAGTATGACCAAGTTCGTTTTTCTAGGATAAGATTTTAGAATACAACTAAACTGCAAATAGGGAACAAAACCCGATACTTCGTCTACTTTTTATATTTCACCTGGGACTTTTCGTGTCCATATCACAAAAGTATCTTTGAGTGCACTGTAAGTTTACACTCCTATGAATTGGGCAGAAGGTGTGACCATCTCCTTTATTCAATGACTTTACTATTTACTTTTTTGTGTACCCCTGATTGGTACATTTGTGAATGTCACTGACGCAGATATAGGGAAGCACTTTTAACTAATCTTTACTTTTGGGATACATTTTGTACAATTTGTACCGGGGCATGAGGCATCAGAATCAGCGAGAACTGATTTTTGCTATCTATTTATTGTAAATTCTGATTTAAGTTGGCAGTGCTCTTTGTTTTGTTTTGTTTGGCTCTTTGTGAAGGAAAGTATAGTATGCCTTGAAGCTATTTTTAATCGTATGAAAAAAATTGACATGGATGAAGAAAGAAAGTTAGAAAATTTCGAAATGACATTTCGAATTGTAACATTGCCCAAAACTTGCCGTACTTAAACTGTTTTGTTTACAATGAAGGAGATTATTGTTCGTCGCGAATGCGATTTTGTGTTAACGGCTTGTTTTCATTTGTTTACTTAATAGCTTAAATATTTCTTGTACAGGTTAGGCACGGTTAATTCGAAATGATTCCGCGGCCAGTTTTTCCTTCGAATTAAGCGGAAATTCGTACTA
>JBCAUG010005882.1:0-11351 GCA_038406175.1 Haplosyllis leylae | reverse complement strand
ACTGCCAAGTCATGTGACCACCTCTCTCAGCCAATCAGAAGGCTCCATTCGTTCAAATCTCTCACAACTTGAGAGAACTCGTGAGATTTCACCAAAAAATATTTCCCATTTAAAGAGCAAAGCTGTTTACAACAGCTCTGCTAAAAATAAAAATTTGGAAATGTTAACTCAACAAACATGTTTTCAATTTCTAATTCCAAAAGATATAAATTATCTAATCGTTTCATGGAAATAAACTTTAAAACTATAACACTATATCAGTGCATTATCTTAGTTGTTCTGTAGATCTATTTTGAAAGGTAATCTTATTTATTTTCTCTCCTTGTTAATTAATCTCAATGATCATTTTTGAAAGGCACAGTATTTTGGAAGGCATTTTATTTGAAAATATAGATCTAAAAAAATAACTCCATCTTGATATGGTCAATATTTTTGTCAAAAACTGCCTGGAATTAGATATTGAAAGTGTTCACGCCAATTAGCATGTAAAGTTTAGTGTAAACAGTTTAGTGACCACGGTCACACAAACACTTTCACATTAGTGAGAATTTGTGCAGTTTGGTGCCATAAAGTTTTCACAAAGTACACCCAGGGTTACTTAGTTTATCATATTTTCTTTTACCAGACTGCTGATCATTTTAAGTGATCATCGCTTTGATTTGCGCACTATTTGTTTTCACATTGAAAGATAAGTCAGTACTTAAAGTTTGTATTTTGATAAAATTAGCTGCACTTGACTGTAATACCAACCAATCATCTGGAAGCATTTTGACCACTGCACTGGTGACATAAAAGAACTCGCTCTGCACTGGTCATCATTGTTATCACTGAGAATAATACTCCAAATTTGCTAATTGAGCATAGTATTTATGTACCTGATAACAAACTTTTAGTTATCATTGTGCCCTATGTCCTTACATTTTGTTTAGGACTTCGTGTGTAGCTTCCTTGTAGGAAAGATAATGAGAACCAACGGAATAGTGGATTTCGGGCACGCTCCTTACGACTGACTAAAGTATTTTTCAATTTCATGGTTTTTAGGACACTCTGGTAAAATATGTGGGGTTGGCGATCTCTGCCAGGGCGGTGGGTCCACGGAGAGTGCTGGACTTGTCACTGAAGCGTTAAGGCTTGTTCACACTGTGTCGACAACGCCATTTTTTATAAACATTTTTCTGTGACATTGTCGCTGCTACGTAAACACCTTCACCTGTTACTATGATAGCCATATTTTCCATAGCCATTTCCGTGACAATTGGACACAGAACCCATTTCATGAGGACATCAAAATAAATAAAATTTAGTCATTGTCGTCGCAATGTGAACGAGTGTTTGCAGTATTCTTCATTGAAAATTGTTGACTCAAACGACTAGCGTCGTTCCATTTGTATTCGCCCTTACGTGGTAAATGGTTGACGTAAGAGAAAGTAATCTACCTGGATAAAAAAATCCAGACAAAGATAACGATATCAACTGCTGGTTCTTGATGGTATTTCTAAAATAATAAGTTCCATCAATGATGTTTTAATTAACATCCTGATATCTCTTCGAGAGTAGTAAATGGTAAGACCAGTTACATTTTTGAAAGATTCCCTTTACATGCTTAATTTTTTTCGAAGCTATTGAAATAGATCGATGGGACCACAATCCTACGTCATTTGAGTTGTGTACTGCCACATCTTCAAAGAATTCAATCGAATAACAATTTATATAACGATGCTATTTTACGCATATCTAGATATTTGACAGCACTTTAGATGAATTCATGATAGAGCTTAGTTATATCTGGACACACTTTTCACCGTCAACTCCATTAGTCCTTCTAATCTGTTTCATGATACTGATCTATTATTGCCGCACATTAATCTCTATATTTGGCACATTACGTTTCTCTAACACATCTAACACGTGTTGCTGGCGTAACTAAATTCCTACTGAAACAAACCGTCAGGTGGAAGTGAGTTAGAGGAATTGGGGGTTGTTTCAGGTCGATGATCTACATTGTTGACGATATACCAAAAGAAGCAAGGCAATACATTTTTTAGAAACTCCATCCCTACTTGGTAAAATTGCTTGAAGTACATACAGTATATAATTTCTCTGTTGGAATCAATCCGTATTGTGGATTCTACAAAGTTAAACCACATAGTTTGACAGTACATCTACTGAAAGAATCACTTGGGCACAAAGTTCGTAATGAACAGATTCAATTGGAAAAAAAGGTAACATATGTGAAATATCTATTCATCAAGTTCCTTTCATTTGGTTTGAGGAACTGTGACTCAATGGAAGTAGTCAGAATTGAGAACCGTTTTCCGGTCCATGCACAACAGTAGTGGCCACTACGGTTTCTCGTTTGGCTTTGATCCATGGTTTTACAGGTCTCTCTCCGCTCACTGCTTGTTCGTGCATCACGCAATTTCTTCATTTCTCTGTATGTCTGGGGAGACTGGCCTTCCTTTCTAACATCACTCACAATCACCTGAGCTCTGAACCGGCCAGGGCTCACAATGGTCATCGAGTTGCACCTCATGAATCTGAAACTATTCCTTAATTGGCATAGGCACCAGCCCGTTTGGTTGGTATCTCAAACAAAAGGAATTGTTAGGGTTTGCTGAGAAGGATTTCCAGAAGATGAATGCGAGTCCGTATCAATAAATGAAAGAATACATAACTTGATTTCTGTACACTTGCGTCATACAGAGTCACACATAGCTATATGTATTGATCCATTTATATCTATTTGAACTAAATTTAACCTTTCCTTGAAAAGGCAATACGTGTCTTATAACACAACAAATAGATCAACTGCGTAACTGTCGATTCTTCCGAATCGAATATGATCGAGCAAATGTGTTTGTTGATGCTCTATTGTCCCCCTCTCATGCCATGCTAACTAGCCACTATTCCGGTTCAAAGCCGGTCTTTCGTATGCATCACGGAAACCCTGCAGGTAAATCTATAATCCAGATTGATAACGGACACTTCTAATTTATACGGATTGTTTCTGGTAAAATATGACTTCATGTAGATATTTTTCTCAACAGAAGACAGATCCTCTGAAGTTGTACACAATTTAAGCAAGAAAGTCCTCCTGCGTGAACGCAAGAGGCATACCGACCGTGGCGTAACAAGTGCTCGCTCTGCCGTCATATCCTGGGGAGGGGTACCCCAGTTCTGGCTGGGGGGGTACCCCAGTCCTGGCTCAGGGGTACCCCAGTCCTGGCCATGGGTGTTCCCCCAGCCAGGGGGGGGTACCCCAGTCCTGGCTGGGGGAGGTACCCTAGTCCTGGCCGAGGGGTACCCCAGTCCTGGCTGGAGGGTACCTGGGTACCCCTCTCCCCCAGCTGGACCTACCTCGGGTACCCCGCTCGGCTGGACTTGGCTCGGGAATCCCCCCCACCGTGGACAGACAAACACCTGTGAAAACAGTACCTTACCGTCGTACTACGTACGCGGTCGGTAATGACCAAATGTGGCTCTCCGATTTAACGAAAAAATCAACGTGGTCGACTCTCATCTATCGCCGCGTAATAGTAGCGCATGAGCAGCGAGAACAATATACTGTCATCACAATCATCGACATTTCTCGAGAGGAAAAAAGTGTATATTTTCCATTTCTAGAGCGACTTTAAACCTGTCATTTGCAGATTCATGTTCGATTTGTGAAGTTCAACAGTTCTGTTCCTTACATTAGGTTTGTGAATTGCTTCTGACGAAAAATCAATTTATGTCCATTATGAATAGCCGAGTGGCAAATTTGGAATATACTTATTTCGACATTTCTACAATAGAAATATTTCTGTGAATGTCATTGAGACTAAGTGGCCACATATAGTTGCTGTTCACATGGGAAATCTACCTTTCCACCCCAGTGGCGGATCCAGGATTTCCCAGGAGAGGGCGCCATCCCATAACCTACTATTTGACCAATTGTTCCCGAAAACTGCATGAAAATAAACAAATTTTGGCCCGGGAGCGCATCCCATCGTCCCCTAGATCCGCCAATGCATCCGGCTACTTTTCTGACATGAATATTTTTAAAGTTCAATGTAAAGAGGATAACACTGTCTACCTGTAACGTTCATCTATCCAATCAAGGCGATGAATTAATATGGGCAGAGAAATTCCTCAGAAGGAAATGAACTTGTCCAGATTTCTAATTAATTTGAATATTATGTGAAATATCAAGGAGACAGATTCAGATTAAGGGAAATGGGTAGTGGATGAGATTAGTTGGTTGTAGGTTGGAGGAGTGGGGGAATGGTTGGTTTTAAGATGATAGGATTTTTATAAGACTTGTCTTCAGACATAAAGTCGTTATTAGATGTGGATATCATATTCAACGTCTTTGGGCAGAGGGTTGCGACATTCCTCAATATCGTTCTTTAACATTTGAATTGAATCTAACGAAAGAAATTAGATCAATGCAGAAACCTATGTAATTCTAATTAAAATTTTACGACTAATTACGTAAAGACTGTTTGTTATTTATGAATTCAAAGGATTTTCTCATTTAAGATTTTGGCAAGAAATTAAATTCTATTTATCCAAAACCAGGACTTCTTTTGGTAAATTTAAATCGTTCATTTAGTTGTCTTTTCATGACACAGTGGATCCAGGAATCGGCCACTCATACAAGGTTCTGTCATCCAAAGCAATCCAATTTGATACCCCGCACACTCGAAACAGCACAATTCACTAAAATATCTGATTGCTAAAGAAGAAAGTGGGAGGCTTCAAACTTTTACTTAAACAGACATCTAGATACAAGCGAAAAATTCGGACATCAGTGGTAATCAGTAAACTAGTGTCACGCATAACACACTGCAGAATATAAATCAACCTGTGTGTCGGAAATGGACATTTACCTCCGTTATCAAATAACATGTGCTGCTAATAGGGGCGTAAAGAAGATATTAAGTATTTTGTCGCATTCTCTTTACTTTCACTCATTTTTGCGGAGGTGCAGCAATGGATGAAAAAGATACTTGTAAAGATCGGGCTTAAATTCTTGATAATTGCACGAAATGTACATAAATTCACATGGCCTTTTCTCTGAGAATGTGGCCAAGCCTGCAGATACCAGATATGTCTCGTTACGACATTTGGTAGACGGTTGGTCATACAGTGTTAACAGTGATATCTTTGTGATGAAGCGAGGCGGAAGAATAACCTGATGCTAACAGAATCAGACACCCAGAAATAATCAGGCAAATTGTGGTAGGAAAAATATCAAACGATTGGACAGCACATGTGAGCATAAAAACCAGGTGGACTTTTTTCATGGTAATATCTTTTGTTCCATCATATGTATTTTTTACAATTTCCTTTGAATGGACATTTATTCACAGAGATTCTATTTTGTGTAAGGAACACATGCAGTAACACTTAGTGTTATCATCCAGTTGTTTCCAATTCTGAGTTTGAAACATTCAACTTTTAACAAGCCCTATCCAGCCCCCCCCCCAACAGAAGAAGTTAATGTTTCGTAATCTCCTACTCTTTTTGTGAACATTTCACAAGCTTTTCAGATTGAGACAATTTGCTTAATCTGTCCGTACCTCACACAGAAATAGCATCACGGTTTCAATGACTCAAACTATCAATTTACATAAAGTAGCTGTCAGATTATTGAATAACCTTTACAATCATTACCATGTTAGAAAATATCCAAAAGTTTGGTCGAAGAAGGTTGCTTCCAAATAAAGCCATGTGAAATTACCAGTCAAGCAATGGAGTCATCAATGGTATAAGAGGGAGGAACTTCAAAGCCGGGGCACATTTTCATTGAATGTGTAATTTCCTAGACACATTTGTCAGGTGAATAAGTTTTTGTGTCAGTTTTCATAATTTGATCTATTGTCTGCTACCTCCCTACCTCTCGGCTGCATGTAGTTGTTATATCTGCATCACACCGCACACAAAAAGGGTTGAGATGGGTGCGAGATTATTGAACATTTTCGTCGTCTAAGTCTGCGCGTTGTTGTCAGGCTGACTGGAAGCCACTTCTCAATTTTACATCTGTTCAGCTGGTGGAATGATGTTGAGTAAAGGGTGTAAGGTGGGGGTGAACTACCTCTTTCTATGGTTTGGAGAATTAGGGTTGGAGGGAAAGGGTAGCTCCTTTAAATATACATCTGTTCAGTTGCATGTAGGCCTAGTGGATTCAAGGGATAGTTATCTTTGGTCCGGGCAACTGCATATGAGAATGTTAATAGTTTTGTACCTTTATTTTAAAATATGTAGCTAGTTCATAAAGAAACGACCACTGCAGTCAATTATCTTCGTCTAGAATGATCTTAAAACATGTAGGAAATTGTTCAAGTATTAGTATAAGTAGATCTACGATGGATATGAAATGGTCTTCGCACTCAGCTTTGGATTCTTGTAATCTGCCAAACAATTTTACCTATCTATCCTTCCCGATAAAATATCTCGTTCTAACTCCTCCCATAAGGTTAACCTGCTCGAGTGTTAATAATGCTACCACATGCAGACAACCTGGTATTGACCAGTGACACAGAATACGAAACTATCGACAGCGACATTGTCTGTAAAAGATTCAATGCCAAATCGGACAACTCAACCAAACACACCATCCTTTCCACTAGAAAGGTTTAGGTGTTGCCATGTATAATTTATGAAGTTTTCTATCGATGAAGGGACAATGCGGTCCTAGACAAACAATAGAAATACGAGATTTCTTTTCAGTTCGTAACAAGTCTGTCAGAAAAATGTATCGAACCAAACTTCTGATGAATTCTGATGATTTACTTCAACATATAGATTTTTATAAGTGCACGTTTGTGAGTCTTTTCTTGATTCTCTTTTCATTCGTTCCCCATTAAACGAAGAAAATGAAGGGGATTTTCTTGTTTGTTTCACCGCAATGATGTAATCTAGTTTTCAAATTAGACAAGGACAGCAGAAGTTGAACTGTAATCCAGACAACACATGTCATAAAAATTTAGGCCAAATTAAACATTTTGATAAAAACAAGTGTGGTACACTTTTTCATCTTGCTACACTGACATCTACCATAAACTGGTGGAAACACATCTGGTCCTGCCATCTCTGGATATGTAAATAAATTTAAAGGAGAAGTCATAATTTAGTGCTGTCACCTACCATTAAATTAATCTTGGCGGGAAATCTTTTTTCTTCAACTGTTTTGAAGATCCTCCCATCTAAGATTCATGCCAAAGACCTTACTTTGGTGTGATCTGTAAGTTCAATCCTACTTATAAGAGTGAATTTTTACATTCTTAGTGCAATAGATTTACTGATAAACCACATTTCAAATGAACGGCTTTTCATATTTTTGAGACAAAAATCACTATGCCAACAAATCGTAATCTTTCCTGCTTTACACAGTTGCTTCTCAACACTTGTTCACAAACTCATTCCACGCAAGGCCATTGACAAAGAGATATCAGTAAGAAGAATTTTAATTATCGTACAAATCTAATGTTTTGATGACATTTGCATGAAATTCTCTGCACTAAAAATTCATGTTTGCATTCGCATCAGATTACAAAGCATTAAAAAAATCAGTCAGGGATAACATTGCAAGAAAAACCTTGCATTAACATACCGACTACGGACTCAACCCGTCCCTATGAATATTCTAGACTAGCCCTAACTGGGGCAGCGGAAGGATAGCTCAACAGTTCTTCGGGGGAAGGGGAGGGGTGGAGAGTCAACAGTTCTTGGTCGGGGGAGGTCAACTGTTCTTGGTCCAGGGGGCTGGGTCAACAGTTCTTGATCTGGGGGTGGGGGGCACTGGGTCAATAGTTCTTGGTCTGGGTGAAGGGCCAGGTCAACAGTTCATCATGGTTTGAGGAGGGGTGAGTCAACAGTTCTTGGTCCCTAGGGGGAGGATGAGTCAACAGTTCATGGGAATTTCGAAATTCAGTCACCTTCAAAGATAACATCTGCACAAGAAAGACCTTGCATTAACATTACAAAGTATACCGACTACAGACCCCACCCATCCCTATGATCATTCTACACTAGTCCTAACTGGGTCAGGGAGGGATGGATCAGTTCTTCGGGGAGGAGAGGAGAGGGGAGGTGAGGTGAATCTATAGTTCTTGGTCTGGGGGAGGTCAACTGATCTTTGTTGGAGAGGGATGGGTCAACAGTTCTTGGTCCCTAGGGGGAGGATGAGTCAACAGTTCATGGTCTAGGGGAAGGGTGGGTCAACAGTTCATGGTCCAGAGTCAACAGTTCATGGTCTGCGGGTGGGTTAATAGTTTATGGCCTGGGGGGGGCGGGGCAGGGCAGGGGTAGGTCAACAGGGGGCAGAGCAGTTCAACGGTTCATGGCCTCAGGTGGACCAACCCTCATGCCCCTCTGTGAACAGGAGAACTGACACGACTGAAAACATTAACCCCCCCCCCCCGTACCGCGTACGTGGTCGGTAAAATTATCCCATTGCCATTATCAGCACATCTCTTAAAATGATCATCTGTGAGACGTCTTCAGTAATTAATAGCTAGGACAATTCTTGAACACTTTAATCCCTCCTTAGAGAGTTGCTCGAATGTTTTCTTGATTTTCCCAGTGGGTACCTTTACGAAAGACTGTAATTGGCAAGGAGGTACCTTTTGATATCTATGTTCTCATGGCTTAGGAAAATGCTACAATATGGAAAAGAAACATACCTGGCACACGCCGAGCTCCATCAGCATTGATCCTGAATTTTGGGTACTTTTGTGTTCAAGGAGCATGACAGAAATGACTCCACGTAAGATCGTCCATGCTATGAAGAGATATAAAATTCACAATTTATAATACACAGGTACAATGATAATTTTGTCAAGTTCAGTTCCAAATTTATCACGCTATTTTAGTTTTAACCTTCCGGTAAGAATAGAACATAGTATTCTACCCTCTAGCTCACTCTCCCATCAGCTTTTATACAAAACTCACCGGACACTCTTCGCACAATGCAATTACAAACTGCCATTCATTCATTTAGACGGAGCCCATTGCTCCCTTCTGGGTTAACTTTGCATACTTTACTGCAGGGATTGTAAATGATAGCCGATGGATCGGTCTTATGTTACAAGATTGGTAATTTGTCAAATAACTTCCTTCGTTCACTTTTATCTGCGTTCGGCTTTCTTTGCACTGAGCATTTGTAGTTGAGTTTGTGATAATTTTTTAAAAAACTTTTGGAGGACACAAGTCCTTTTTGTGGGGCCACTGATACCTCTGTGATAGAAATATTACACCGTCTCTTGGCCACAGTCTGCATTGCACGCTGTAGCAAAGGTCTAGTGTACTAAACCCTTGGGATTTTTTCTGACAGTGAAAGAGATGCATTTCTGTACTTTTAATTTGGTTTTCAGATTATGTGCTTTTGGCCGTAGGATTTTCTACTCATGTGTTCATCAGTGATTTTTTTAAATTAATCAATGACTAATAGAATAGTCGATCCGACGCGATTCATGCACTCCAGATACACCAAACAAACTGTAGTCTTTAACTTTTCAATTAATAATTAGGTTAGATTACTTACAATGAAGTCAAAGTCGAGGTGCCTAATTGATGACATTACAGAACAGACTGGTTACTAGACCACTTTTGCTTGAGGGTACATTTTTTGCTGGACTCTGTCCATTTAGCCTCTCTAGTGGATGGTCAATAGAATTACTTTGCAAGGAGAACCTTTACCTGGGAAGCTGAAATTGGATTTGGAAGGAAGCCTCAAGCGCTCTTGGGTAATGGACATTGTACACTGTGGAGTTAGAAAGTTCAAGACTTCACTTCTTTTCAAACTTCTTTCTCTGTTGAATGAGATTGCTGAAAAAGAAAGAGGTAATAGTCTTCTTGTTTATCTTTCAATAAAAGATGAATTTTTTTGCAGATTTTGAGACTTTTGATGGCCGCAGCTGGAGACATTATTTTGAGGATTTAGAAATACACTTTAATAAAGTTAAAACAAAAGAAATGTTATGATTTTAGTTAAATTTCACTGTGTTTTTGCCCAAAGAACATAACTTCTGTGAAGCAAGGATAGAAAAATACTTCTAAAGTACTTATAATTTAGATATTTTTGACTGAGTTAATACATATGAGGCTAAAATGGACATGAATTGCAGATATTTATACAAGAAGACAATAGAACGTATTTGGTTAATATGATTTTACGACATGAAATCTTCCCTGACCGACATGGAACTCTATCTGGGATCTTTTGCATTATTTGAGCTGACCCACAAAGGATCTAAACATTTGGGGAGATGTCCAAAAATATTAAACACTTTAACGGAAGTTAAATTGAGCCAATGCAATCACAATTGTCTGTTGTTATTTTCGTCGTCATCTGTGGTTTACTCTGCTGCTTACACGTTAACAACAAAGAATAAATTTTATTGATAAGCTAGTCTCTGTTATGGATATTTAGTAAAGATACACATCGAATTTAATTGGTAGCCAGTTAGAGATAATAATGTCGTTTGGAAGGTGACAGACTTTCTTAGAGATTGATCTTAAAGTGTACAGATTCATGTAGAGATTTGTGGGACCCCAGTGGTGGATCCAGGTTTTCCGAGACGAAGTGGGGGGGGGGGGGCAACCGAAAGGTAATATGTCGTGTCTCAAAACGTCAAAAAGATGTCAAAATGTCAAAAAGACGTCGACATATCAAAAATATGCCAAAATGATGTCCAACCTATTATTTTTCCTGACAGAAATCGCACCAAGAGAAGGTCGCGTACCTGGCGCTTCCATTAGATCCTCCCATGAAACCCTCACCTGTACATACTTCTAGGGCTTCTTCCTTCCCGAACACATTGGTTACCTCTCATAGATATTTTGGTCTTTTGCAATAAAGACCGTCTGTAAAGCAGAGCCTGCTGTTTCTGATGAAAAACACAATTTTTAACTATTCACTTATCTACTTAGGGAGGAAGTAGGGGTGGGAGGCGAGGGGGTACTACATAAATAAAATTTCAACATAAAACACTATTTTAAAGTTTACTGTAGCCCATTTCAGAGGGGTCGTGAGAATAAAAAAATAGCCCTGTGACGGGCTGAGGTGGTTTAAGTTATATGTGTCAAAAGATGTCAAGTTGTCAAAAAGATGTCAAATAGTAAAACATGTGTACTATGGATGAGGTTCACAAAAAAAAAAGAAATTGACATAATGAGGTTCACAAATATTGACGCCACATATCAAGGTCATCAAAATTGGTCAAAAATACTTTCTATGCACATTTTGAGGGTTTTTGATGACCATCATATGTGATGTCAAAATTGACATCAATATGTGTGAACCTCATTATGTCAATTTTTTTTGTGTGAACCTCCTCCATAGTCCAGGTGTTTGATAATTTGAC
>JBCAUG010005871.1:0-11352 GCA_038406175.1 Haplosyllis leylae | reverse complement strand
ATTTGTGATAACATACCCCATTGTGTTAAATTGGAGTGACAACCCTTATGTGGGGTGACCTCCCTAAGCTTGTGGAATTCTTCAATGGAGGTGGATTAAGAGGGCTTTTCCCTACCCTCATCCTGTTTTGGCTGCCATTTTGGGTCTTTTCAAAATGTCTGCAAAATCTGTTTTTCTTTGATGATTACACTGTTTTTCTTTGTGTAATCATCACTGGAAAGTGTTATAGTTCAAATATTCGGATATTGGAAAAAGAAGTAGGAGTAAGGATCCTGAGGACTCAACTAAAAGGTCAACTACCCATGGATCTTCAAAAACTCCACCAAGTAAGAAACCTAAGGTTGGGGGAACTGGTGGATCTTCAAGGAAGTCTAAACCTGGGAGTAAGCCTCCTCCTGCACAGCAAGCTCCAACCGAAGTTACCTTGGACCCGACTCCTATAAATTGGTATGACCCGCTTCCACCGAATCACAGTAAGGCTGCGCTATAATTATTTTTGAATACATGATTTGACTTGGCTGCATGATGATTGCTACGCTTCTGGTACCAGCCTGCGGGCCCCGTAGCTGCACTGGTCACTTGGCTATGGCCTTCCTTCGGGCTAATTCCCTTTCACCACGGGATGATGACAATGATAAAAATGAAAGGAACACCCCAATTTCTACCCTGTTACACCCTCCTCCCCTTCCAGAAAAGTATGTCCTCATACAAAAAACTAAGAAATATTAGGTGGTAATAATAATAGGTGGGCATAACATAACCTAAAATCAAAACAAATGGACATTTAAAGATGAAATTTCATATTGGGCATAACATAACCTAAAATCAAAACAAATGGACATTTATCAAAACAAATGGACATTTAAAGATGAAATTTCATATCGAGTAACTTTAGGATCTTGAGAAGATGCACTGAAAATTAGGAAAGTATTGAACTATTAGGATCTTCAGAAGATGCACTGAAAATTAGGAAAGTATTTAACTATTGATTTAAAAGTTATGGACAATCTAAGGTGCAAGGGTGAAAAGTTGCTCTGGTTGCTGAAAAATACGGCAACATTACTTATGATGATCCTACGCGTACATGTATATGAAAATCCTACGCGTACATGTATATGAAAATCCTAAGCGTACATGTATATTTTAACAAAAAGATTAATATAACATTTTCTATTTACAGGAACAGATACTCACAACATTCCTGACAAAATTTGGCCCTTAGTTTTGGAACCATTGAGCCATTATACATGAATATAGAGAGAGTAAAAGAATGCAATCATTTCAAGACAATCCTAAAATGCTAAATAAATGAATTGAAACTAATTTCTAGTGTGTTGAATCGATCTAAATGAATAGACCTACAAAATTAAATGCCAGTAAGAAAATAACCAACAGTAACAATTCCAACTAAATGAAATCCTATTCACTTCATATCAAAAACAGGTGTGTCATATCAAAAACAGGTGTGTCATATTCTTAAGAGTAAAGCGGGGAAATTTCTTCCCCCTGATCCACAATAAGGACATCATGGAAACCACGACTAATTACAGAAAATGGTGCTGCTCTCGGTAAGAGTTGGGGTTGTCAGTAGCAACATTCCCAAATGTAACACGAATATTTATATATGTAACAATAAATATTCAAGTTAAAATCTGGTGTGCTACTATTTATTCATAGATTTCCTATGTAAAAAACAGTTTCATCTCAACTTCAATTCACTACCCCGGGTGTTTAAATAAACACCCAAACCACATCAAACTAATCTACTAAAAAGTTAAAAATACACAAAATCAAAAAAGTTCCTGATCACTCCAACAAATTTAAAACCAGTTCCTGATCACTCCAACAAATTTAAAACATTCTTTACTTGTCGTCCTCAAATCTCGTAGGTTTCTGCTGCGTGTACAAGAAAGATAGGTGAATCAATACACATTTCAGCTGTGATGCTTCAGGGCGAATACTATGTCCATTGGCATCACGGTGCGTCGGTTGGAGTACTCGGTGAAAATCACTGCGTCTTTTATTACTTGCTCAAGGAACACCTTCAATACTCCTTGACACTCCTCGTATATCATCCCCGACATCTGCTGTACTCCACACCGTCTTGCCATTCTGCATAGCAAAGCTTTTGATATACCATGGACGGCGTCCTTCAACACTAATCTTCGCCTCTTTGAGTTCGGTGTCTTACTCTTGTTAACCCCTCCTTTGTTTGGTGGTGGCTGTCTAGGGCCACTGCCACCAAAGTTCTGCCAGCCAATCATGAAGAGTAGCATAAGCAGGAGTCACTCTCCTAACCTTATTCTCTAACCTTATTCTCTACTGGATCAGAGATTCAAAATTGTGAGATGTTGACTTCTCCAACATCAGTGACTTGGTCCTTCCCCCCCTACATGTTCTCTTCCTCGTACTTGCATACCCAACCACACACATCTTTGCGGTTAATGGTTGTGGCCTTTCTATGAAGGGCACACAAGTTTACATCATTGAAAAATCAGTGAAAAGTGTGTTGCTTTGCCACCTGAGAGCTTTTGTACTCAAATCACCAAAAATCTCCCAGACAAGACGATTGAACGGCAAGATAGACATCAAAACTCCTGGCACCGTTAGTAGTTATTTATCTCTTCGAGTGCCTTTATTCCTGGTTTAGCTCTCTTCATTCCTGGTTTAGCTCTCTTTAACTTCTTTTTCTGTCCTTCACATTTCTCCTTGGTCTTAACCATCCATCCATGCATCGTTTCACTTTTCAGACCGATCCTCGCCTTCCTGTTCCAGTCCTTATGAGCTCCTTCATTGGAGTCTTCGGCTTTTTCATCTTCGTCTTCAGTGCCAGTGGCTTTGATTGCTGGGACGCTGCTAATTTTCCACCAGGTTTCCCTCCCCCTAGATTCGTTTTAGCTCTCTTCAGACTTGGCTCTTCTCGATCACTTTCCGATGTTGCTCCTCATTTGGAGCGTGTTGAAGCTCTGCTCTCTTCATCAGACATGAAGCCCCATTGGCAGGGCTTCTTGGAGATCTCCTTCCCATTGTAGTACTATCGTCTATGTCAAAGGACGAAGCTGCCGCGTCTAGAGAAGAGTCTGAATCTAGAAATCTTGGTGATTTCCTTGCACCGAGTGCTAGTTGATATCCACCTGCTGATGTTGTTGAAGGCATCGGATCGTTCTGTATCCTTGCCGTCTGTTTGGTTCCGGCCATTCCCTGGGGATCAGAAATCAAGTATTTTTAAAGACTGCTATCGTTATTATCATTCTCATTGTCAGTATTTAATTCACTGATCAGATTAGTCAAAACATCATTAACATGAACTTTCACATTCGAAAATAAGACTAACGACTGCATATAAAGCAAGTCCTTATTTATATGCAAGTACTTATCTGTATTAGAAGTTCCAGTCCATCATTCATTGTCATTGACGCCATCCTTCAAATTAGATCTTGCATATTAATCATGCAAGTTAGTATCATTTAGTAACTCGAGTTAGGAGTTCCGTAACATCTATATGACTGATAATCAGTTATTTTCTTTCCTAACTCTTATTTACATACTCATTTTATTCGCACATGCTCAATCAACACTTATTTTAATTATTTTTATCTCCCATGAGCCTCTTCTTTATCTATTTTAATTATTTTTATCTCCCATGAGCCTCTTCTTTATCTATTTTGGCGGGATCACCATTTTGAAAGTCACTGGGTAAACATCAAATTTGTAAAATTGTGAGCTATTAATCATGTCAGAATATTTCCAATACTTGCGCCAACTATTAGCTCTAACTGGAGAGAGCTTTGAGGATGAATTACGGCGACTAGTAAGTATTTCTAAATATTTTTTAAGAGCTTCGAATTCGAATTTACACTGATCTATATTATACTTAATTTCTTATAATTCATACTCTCGTCTATTTTTGGGTTTGAGCACACATCACCTCACACGCATGGAGGTGCTCACCTCCTTGCAGCACGTCAAATTATGATTAGGTCGTTCATTCACAAAGGATGAATTTGTGGAAGGTACAGTAGGGTCTCTTATGATCCCCTAAGACTTCAATTCCGAAATTACAGTAAGTTAAATTGTTGTCTATATACTAACCTACTACACTACTCTCCGTGGAATTTTTTTTGGGCTGTATCCAACAAATTCTCGTTATTTTATCCGATATTTTAAAGAGCAAACTAAAAACACGTCTGCTTTGAAACGAAGCACTCCTTGTCTAATCTATATCGAGGGTTTCTTTATGCATGCCCAAGTTACCATCAAATTTAACTCAGATTAGGAGTCCCTCTACGGCTATGTGGTTGGTAACTCGAGTTAAATTTCTTTCAGTGTCTGAAGTTATTGGCTGCCAGACAGGAGGGATTCAACCAGCAATTGGCCACCCTCGTTGAGCCACTAAGCGCAATATTTGGGAGGACGAAGAGAGAGTATGCTAGTAAATAACATTATCATTTTATCCAAAGTTGATATTATTTGTTCTATATTTTGTAGTATTTCATCTAATATACAATTACTGTAAATTTTTTTAAGAGCTGTCTGAAGATACCAAGGTTCTGAATCTTGACAAGATGATTAATCTGGATACAGGTGAACTCAAGACTGAGGAAGCTGGTGAGAAAATAATCCGTAAGCTACAGGAATAGCTTTTACACAAATCAAGTGGGGATATGGCTGCAGTTCTGCCTGAGGATAAGAGCCAGAGATTACTCGTGGGGGGAATTATTACATAATTTATGAATATTGCTTTTCCAACTTGTACTTACAATGAAATATTGATACTATTATCATTATATTTTAGGGCTGCAATCAACTAGAAATCACAACCCACATAGAAATGACTGCGTCTTTACTGAGGAGAGATGCTGTTTCTCTCATGCTTACTGCACTCACGGGCACCCGAACCAAAAAACTCACTGATGTACTCCAAGCAGCCTTTGGTGACGGATACGAAAAACAATCTACCTCCACCGCGGAAATCCCAGAACCCTAAGAAGAAGAGGAAGAGGAGGACTTGGAAACTACCATGGAGAAAGAGACAAGGCATCTACATCGACCCTGTCTTCAGCATTCAAAAGAAAACTTCCTGTTGTTCCCGAACCGAGTGGGAAACGTAAAGCTGGCGCTCACCCTCTCAAGGGTGGGATTTGCAGTTTAAAGGAGGCCATTTCCCAGGAAACTATTCACCAAGCTTAGTAATCAATAAGCTGACTCTAACAAGCCAGCAAAAAGATCCAGAAGAAGAAATGCCCAAATCAAAAAAAAGCTATCAAAAGAAGATTCGGAAGCTGGCAAGGATCTGTTCTTGATCTATTAGTAGGTTGGAAAATACATACCTAGTTGAGCAATAGGTTATGTTCATTTTGTATAAAGTCTTAAGAAATAAAAGTTTCTAGACAACTTATTATTACATTGACACTATATTTTAGTCATTCTCATATCCTTACTTGCAGAAAAACAAGGTTGAGCACAATGCCGATTTAGCAAAAAGACTGCAAAAGAAATTGCAGAAGGAAAAAATGTATCCTGACAAAACGCAGGCAAGTTTTTTTGCATCATATTGTAGCCATCAAATTGTTCCTGTAGCAGAAAACGCTGATGACAAAGTAAACCTTCTTTATAGCCATTATGAGCTAGAAGAGTTCCCATTGGTGATGTGACAATCAGAATGGCCCTTGAAATGGGGCAATGTCGATGCACTCTTCAAAGTCCGTAAAGACATGTTATCCTTCACAATCGACCATGACATCTTTAATGACTGGCTGTACACGTATCCAGAAGAAGTCCTTCCTTGGAAACCTGATGCGACAGTGGGGTGCTGTGGCAGAGCCATCTTCCTCACCTACAGTTGACAGAACATCTAACCTCTCCTTGTCCAGGGCTACCATCAAGACAGAGACAAGTTTCCTCCGGATCAGTACATCTATTTGGCCACAACCGTCCACATGCACCTGGGACAGAGGTTGGTCTCAATGGGCACAGGGCTTCGATTTCTCAAAAAACATCGTTGGGGACAAACCCTGCAGTGGCTACAACACCTTGGTGGCAATACCGGAACCTGACCCTGACGTGCCAGACCCCATGTTCACCGGCAAAGCTTTCCTGGTTCTACCCATCTATGCTCCGTTAAGAGGTTGGGGCTAATGTCCTGCCTTAACTCAGCAAGACCATTTGAGCAAATTGGAAGAAGCTGTGATCAATACCAAGCAGTAAGCCTAAGTAGACACCTTTGTGGTGTTAACCATATGGTCTATGGCTCAGAGGATCACACAGTTCTTGCTCTTGTGGGCAAGGTTCAGTTTCTTTTGAAACATTCCACAAATGTCTATTTCATGAGGGCTTAGTGCATGGAAGTATGAGGTGTTTTGCCTGTATGCTGTGTGAGTTTAGTAGCCCATCTTGGCAGTACCCATGGAACAAACAGCTGAAGAATATTTCAAAGCTTTTCCTGTAAGGTTTGGAAAATTCTGTCCCGATTGTAAATACAATGATCTTTAACTTAAAAGAATATTTTTATGGCCCCTTAGTATTGTAGATTAACATTTGTGATAGAAATTCTACAAACATGGATGCAAAGCACAAATGGATATTCTCCTGGCAAAGCCCAAAAACACCATAAGAAATGCAAGTTATGCTCTGAATATTTCACTTCCATAGCTGGTTTCTTTTATCAAAATGCTATCAAACATATTCATTCAATTTCCTACTTTGGCCCCTATGGGTGTGAGCATAGTTATTATAACAAAGCAGTGTTTGATTTACATATTACTTACCTTCACTAGGAGAAATATGGCCCTGAGCCAGTGGGACAGTAATTTTGTTCAAAAGTTTGAAATTGATTTTTGTTATTATCATTACTGCTCAGAAAAAAACAATATTTTAAGGTTCTTTTTAGCTTTTGTCTGGAGTGGAAATAGTACAGGGTGTAGTAGTAGTGGGTATTGTGTTTACCTTGGTTGCCAGTTCCAAGCCAAATCCAGAATATTATTGGGATTTAGTCTTTTCTGCCAAAAGTGGACATCCTTCTCTCTGCCCTGGTGGGGCTTGCAAACAAATCTGACTTTGCAAACCCCCCGGCTTGCAAACAAATCTGATTTTACAAAGCCCCCGGCTGTAATCTACTTGAATTTATAACCTCTCACCTGCATTAAGAATGCAGATTTATTTAGGTGGACAAACTTTCCAGACAAAAATATTTACAGACTCTTCATTTTCAGTAACTATTTTGACATGTTTACTTACAATACCTTTTTACACAATAAAAAAATTTTACACACTCCTTTTATTTTGAGTTACAGACTTTGTAAATAGTGAGCTATAACTGCAAGAACTCTCATTTAATTTGACTCAGTATGTGTAGTTTGATACTAAACAATAACTCAGAATAATTACTCGGGAATAAAAGTTTAGAGTCAACACTCTAAAAACAGTTTTGGGGACTAAATGCATGTTTTAATTTCCTCTCTGGAGGAGTGTAACAGAAAACATATTTCTGGAAGAAATGGGCAACATAAATTACATGCTGGATGTTATTTCATTTCAATTTTATTTCAATTAGGAAGTGAGAAGTTCATACCCAAACAGAAAGATTAGCAAGGAAAAGCAGAAACCTTCAAATTGTATTGTATTGTAAATTATGCTGAAAATGAAACAGTGTACAACTTGTTCAAAGACCATGATGATGCCACTCACCAAAAACTTTGATTTGGATCAAACTTCTGATTCACTTTTGTCAAATGTGCAACTTCAAGGAACTGGGGGATATTTCTTCTTCACAAGCAGAACCAAAATCTGAATAAATTTCAGCAATAATGATTCATTTAAGTACACATATACTGCCACCAATTAATGATATAATGATTCATTTAAGTACACATATACTGCTACCAATTAATGATATAATGATTCATTTAAGTACACATATACTGCTACCAATTAATGATCAGATATCAATTAATGATCGGATTTTTCTTACTTTTACATTGAACTCAACTTTTACATTGTACTCAAAATTGACAAGAGCTCAGATCAAAAACTGGCAATTTTCTCTCAAAATTTTCTCAGAGCAACTGTTGATATCGAATACTATTAATTACTCCTGACAGTTCTTCAGAATAAAAGTTCTTTATGTAAACACACAAAGACATGGCTAACTGCACTATGGCATTCAAAACCGTGTCTGAGCTGAAAACAGGGATACAAGTCCTTCCTGGATTGAAACTGTATCAACGAGATGTAACAAAACAAGAAACTAGTGAAATACCTTACAGGTTTAAATGATTTATTGATTTACTTTAACAAAACATATGGTGAAAAACTACAAAACATATGGTGAAAAGCTACAAGTTAGAAATTTGGAAAAATACCCCAATTTTGCCATTCCCTCTGCTGGGCCTAAATTAACTGGAAAATACAATGAAAAATGCCATTAATTGCTGCAAACATTGGAGGACTATTATACACATTCACACAACTTGTACACAGCCTCACACACACTCACACGCACACACACAGCTGTTAAAATACACATTTTCAGGCTCCTGGATGTGAATCCAATAAAAGAAAACCTGGAAATATACTGCAAAATGCAGGGTTAACCTGAAATTGCTTGAATTTCTTGAAAATACTTGGGTTTTTCTGTCTAACCATGTGAACAAATCTAGCAACAAAATACCAAGATCCTCACCTCCCCAGAGATCAGGTTCCACCTGCAGGCAGGATGGGAGCCCCTGGAGAACACCACAGAAGGAGGCCCCAGGGCATGACTGTAAATGACCAAATAAAGAGAGAAATTAGACCGGTTATGACACTACATTTAAATTTTCCACACCCCTGGTCAAGAACAAGCCAATCTGACACAAAATACTCCAAAATACCACAAAATCAGTGCTTTTTGGTTATTTCTACCTTAAAAAGCTTGCTCGTATGACCAGAGATGCGTAAGATACTACAAAATATATGACACAAAGATGCAACTAAAATTGGCCAGAGATGCATAAGATACTACAAAAATATATGACACAAAGATGCAACTAAAATTGGCCAAAAATACCAATTTTGCTTTAAATTGACTGAAAGTTAAAGACACTACAAAATCTGACCAAAATCTAACTAAAAGCAAGTAAAGGAATACCAAAATACCTGATTTTCACTGATATTCCCTCAAATTTTCCAGAGATCTATCCTGCCAACATGCTTCACTGACTATTGTTTAATTTGAACTGAAGAGGCTAACTCAAATTTGGATGATACCACCTGGAAAGACTAAAATCCCTGGGGTGAGCCAGGTTCCCAAATATTTACCAGAATTAAAGACAAACCGCAATGTGGCTATTTGAGTAGAAAATAACAAGGTTTAGGTAAAGGAATGACAAGATCCATACGTTTAATAGGTAGCACAGGAGCTTTCCCATCGATTTTGTATGCAGAAAGTCCTGCCAAGGTGCCACAACGAAAGGACCTGGTCACAACTGGACCACAACCTGAAATGAGACAGCCCAGAATGCCACAGGGTGGTGAATCTCTAATGGCCTTAAAAACACCCTTGTTCACACAGAAAGACATGAAAATTAAGGGAAAACACCCTAACGGTGGTCCCTCACCATTACATTCAGAATAACTATTTTGATCAAAACATTGACAGAATCAGATTTTTGGAATCCTAAATGCAATTTGGATAAAAAGTATAGAATGCAGAAAAGTTGTTGGTAAAAAACATTCAACAAGTTGGTTTGTCCTGCAATTGTTGATTTATTAAATTGTTCCATTTTGGAAAACAAAAAAATTTTAAAGGCTGAAAGTTATTATTTTGTCATAATTTTTATACCATTCTTTAGAAATATATTACCATAATTATAAAATATATTAATTGTGGTATTTTATAATTCTGGTAATCTTATGCAAGAAGAGTATTTCAGGTACAGATAATTTCATGACAAGACTAAAATATCTCTCAGTGAGTACAAGATACAGGCGAGAGTAAGATATAGGCAAGAAAACTACTACACATTTGATGTTCTGTCTGCTAGAGACATTACAAGTGAATTCTTTCTTTCAGTATTTCTATGGCAAACCAGCATACAATGCAAAAATTATTTCATTCAGACTGGTGTTTATGTAATAAAATTGATAACAACGGTTCCAAAACATGGATGAATAAAATTGATAACAACAGTTCCAAAACATGGATGACTATGACTACAGTTAAATATCTAACGAAGCAAATTTTGATTCTGCTGATATGCTAAGATAACATTAGCATGATATCTTTATCATCTTTGAAAAATACAAACCCTCTTGGGGAAAATATTATCACTTTTGTGTGCACTGGATAAAATACTAAAAACAACAGAAATTAATATTAAATCTGGCCAACACCAAAAGACCTGTGGGAGCGAGTGGGGAATAAGAGCCTAAAGCTCTTGGAAGAAGCTGCATCCCCTGACCTTCATTTACCATAAGAGGTTGGAATTTTGGTATTTGGAGAGAAATCCTATGGATGGGAGTATCGATTTTACCTCACACCCTATCTACATTGAACACAGCAGAGAGAATCACTTTAGGGATCAGATGAAAAAGGTTGTCCAGTTGATGGTAGGCATGATGGTTCGTTCCTTACTGAGGATTGATTCAAGTGCAAAAAGGTACCATAGCAGATTTACAAAAAGTAATCCAAAACTATGTAAAAAAGAGTTTTTTTCCCTGAAGAAAATTTCAGTTTTATCAATTATTTTAGGAAAAAAAAGGAAAAGAACAAGAAGAAATGCCCAAATCAAAAAAACCTATGAAAAGATTGCGAAGCTGGTAAGGATCTGTTCTTTATTAGTAGGTTGGAGAATACATACCTAGTTGTGCAATAGGTTATGTTTATCTGTTGTATAAAGTTGTATATTTTATCTGGAATAGGAAGAAATAAATGGCAAACAAAGTGGGGAAATTAAAGACTTGGTAAGTGGCCATCAGTTAAGAAATAAAAGTTTACAGATGATTTATTGTTACATTGACACTTTATTTTAGTCATTCTCGTATATTTACTTGCAGAAAAACAAGGTTGAACACAATGCTGATTTGGCAAAAAAGACTGCAAAAGAAATTGCAGAAGGAAAAAACTTAACTGTATCCTGACAAAACATAGTTAAGTTTTTTGCATTTTAGCCAAATTGTTCCTGTAGCAGAAAATGGTGATGACAAAGTAAACCTTCTTTATAGCCAATATAGTCACAACCTCCAGTTAGTAAAATTGCTGACTCCACCGCCACTTTCCAAACAAGTCTAGGAGTTTGCACCTGCAACTTTAAACCTTACTACCTAAAGGGTCATGGGATGCTGCAGTGACATCATTTTTACCCTTCCCCACTA
>JBCAUG010005860.1:0-11352 GCA_038406175.1 Haplosyllis leylae | reverse complement strand
GTAAACTGAAAACCAATTTCTGGGGGGGGTTGATGGTTTACCATCAGCCCCCGGTTGATGAGTAAAATTTGACCAAAAAATTCTCCACTCAGAAGTAGTGAGTGCATCAGAGATAGTCTCCTTGCGGAGACTAATTAGAAAAAGATCTACATCTTGTCTTGTTTTTTATTTTTCTTAACTTTAACCAAATATTGGCGTAACATATGTTCATCTTATTTGGAAGATTCATGAAGTAGTACACCTCGAGATTGAAGAGCTTCTTTAAAATATAGATGACGACCTCATACCTTATTTTACACTTTAATGCGTCAGGAAGGAAATGTCCTCGGTTGACAATCATCAACTCAACAGTTATCCAGATCAGTGGGGAATTTGAGGATGACTTCATGGTTGATTGTAACGCGGGGCATTACGCAAACGACGAACCAACTTACGTCACAAGGTGTACATCTAACGGAAATTGGGACCCAGTTATACATTGCACCCGTAAGTGAATGCGTTTGTTTCATTTTCAAAAGTAGGTTTTTTTTGGGGGGGGAGTCGCATTTTAAGCCATTTTGTTGAATTAATGCCACTGCGATAATAAACACTGTTTTTTTCTCCAAAAATAGCTGTTGAGTGTAATTCTACGACGATAGCTTATTCTGACTTCACGGGCGTAACAGGAAGATACGCGGATAAGGCCGTGGGAAAATGTGATCACGGATACGAGACTCAGGATCACCTTGAAAATTTTACACTCACGTGTGACGAACAAGGGAACTGGGTTCCATCTACTGAATGTAACAGTAAGCAACAATCGAGTTTTTTTTCCGAATTGAATTATGCAGAATAAATGGAATGTGTAGTATGCTATTTTAGTTATTTTGAGAATGAAAATGACTGAAAACAGTATTCTATATTATTTTTCTGATTCTGTAGAATGCTATGTTTAGTAATTTCTAAAATGAAAATCACTGAACATAATATTCTACCAATTCTGCAGATTCTATATACAGATTCTGCAGAATTCAGTTCGGAAAAACTCAAATAGCCCTGTCAGCTCTTTAATTCAATATGTCTGTCTTATTTGGCCATTGCAGTGATGTTCATATTTAAATTAAATAGCAACCAATTGTTCTTCTGTTTTTGCCTTTGAATTTACTTTCTTTCCAGAAAAAAAATGTGCTTCACTGTCTATTCTCAATTCAAATATTGTCGGAGAAAATCGCTTGTACAATGAGACGGTATCTGGAACGTGTGAGGAAGGATATGTTGTTCCTGGTTCACAGACACAAAGGAACTTCACTTCAACCTGCAACGCTGAGGCGCAATGGACATTTACAGAATATTGTACAAGTAAAGGGATTGTAATTTATTCTAGAAAATGTGTGAATTAAATTTTAACAATATCAAATCTAGTTCACATCGAGTGGATAAATTAGAATTTAGCCTTACGGTTACATCCTGAAATTATGGGTTTGCTATCATTTTTTTTAACTCAAAATGTTGTTTATTCCTTGTTGGCAGGACAGAGATGTGTGCAGCTTTCAATCGATCATTCGAATGTAAAGGGCGTTTTGGGATTATTTGAAGAAAATGTCACAGTTACTTGCGACTTGGGATATCAAGCCAATAACCAATCGAGCTACGTAACAACTTGTACAAGTGACACTTCATGGTTACTAACCATACCTTGCTCCCGTAGGTTAAAATCAGCCTCACAAACCATATGCACTTGTGTAACATTCAGTAACTTTACTTGAAATTTTTATTCAGCAACTCAACAACATTTCAGATCAATTGACATTGTACATGAATATCCTACCTAAATGTTCTACGCATACCTAAATGTTTTCTTCATAATTATTGTCCTTCTCTTCACTGATTCTGTGGGGTAGTGAGAATCTCAGTTGGAAAACTCCGGGAGATGAACTTGGCATTTTCCTGAAAAATGGAAATATTTAGTTCAACTGGATAACTATCTATGCCTTGAGCAGTTATCTAGTTAATCTCAATTTTTCAACAAACACACCCTTTTTCTTGCCGTACTAGGCGAAAACAAAAATTGTAGATGTTTGTCAGGATGTGACACTTACTGTCTATTCACACCAAGCGTCAGCATCAGCATCAACGTTGACGCTTGAAAAGAATACATTTATTTCAATTTGTATGATCAAGCTGATGCTTGAAAATGGCTCCCAGACCCATTCGAAGCGTCAACGCTAGCGTCATCGCTGACGCTCGGTGTGAACACACCTTTAAAAATCTTGAGTCACTTTTCTGAACTTGACTTCATTTTCTTGCAGCGGTTAGTTGTGGTCTGCCTTCGACTATAGATGGCGCTTCACGAGTAAAACCTGCAGCATTGACATCTGCTGATGCGGTTTACCAAAGTCTCATAATGTATGAATGTAGAACTGGATTCAGCGTCATGGAAGGCAATAGTACCATAACATGCTTGCCAAACGGTACTTGGAGTGATTACCCCATCTGTCATGGTATGGTTATAGTATCTGATTTTGTCAATAGTAAATATTCGAAGTCAAGGGCAGAAGGAAAAGAAAAGAATATTTTTGATTAAATTAATAGGTTTAAGTGTCCGGAACAAATTGTAAGGAGCGTGACCGTGACTTGTATTGTACTTTTCTCTCCTTGGTTCTTTTTTCAATCAAATTAGCAGGCGGAATATCCTTTTTCCCACTATTAGTAAAAATATACCATTTTCTTTTCAGCCGATTGTCAAGTTCTGAATGCACCAGAAAATGGTTCGATATCAAGTTTTAACAGAACGTACGGTTCCACAGTGATAGTAACATGCAATGATAGGTTCTATCTAAATGGATCGGAACATCTTGTGTGCCAGGAGAATGGAAAATGGTCTCACTACATGCCGAACTGTGTTGGTAAGATGCAAGATATGTTCGAGTTGAATTTTTAGTGTTAAGATCACATTTTACATTTTAAGTCATAATTTACATCAGACATGCTCTGATGATTCTAGAAATGACCAAAGTCCAAAAAGTGAAATAGCGCATGAAACATACTTCAGTTAAAAGTCTGCCAACATGTCTGGTTGGCCCAAGTGGATGAGCATCTGGCTTCTAAACCAGTGATGGTCAGTGCTGGGGGTTCAACTCCCACTGGAAGCAACTTTTCAAAACCTTTTCATGTTTTTCAGGCTTAAAATGTAAATGTGATCTCAGGTGAAAAACTCAAATAATGTGATAAAAATTAAGAGATTACTGGTATCCACTCTTCATAAATATCTAAAACACATTTTGATTGTAATTTATTTTTTAGATGTGGTGTGTTCCAATCCACCTGACATTTTGGGAGGCCATGTAATCTCACCGAGACTACATTTATACTACTATACTCTAATTGTTGAGTATGAATGTCACCAAAACTACTCAGTTATGGAAGGAAACGCTCACGTCACATGCATGATAGATGGGAATTGGTCACATACTCCATTTTGTCACCGTACGTAGTCCGTTTTCTAGTGATTAAATTACAGTGACAGCGTACAATTAAAATTAATTGAAATAAATAATTAAGTTTTCAGAAAATACTATATATTTTTAAATATATGTCTTGCAGAAAGTGCGCATATCTCAACATTATCGTTGTAATTCAATTATATTTTCATTACATAAACCAGATGACTGTCCTTCCCTGGAAGACGATCCTTACGCATCGGTGTCCAGTAGTAACGTCTCCTATGGATCTGTGGTGACGTTTGAGTGTGATCCAGCACACACCCCTGAAAACAGATCCGCCCACAAGTGCTCGCTCAACGGCGTCTGGGAACCAAGCGTTCCACTGTGTTCAAGTTAGTTCATGTTATTGTAGAGAATTCTTTATTGCACCAAGGTTAAGGTCACCGCCAAGGCCACTGTGATGCAATTATTAAGGACTTTATAAAGGTATGTCAGCGCCTTTACTTCACCTGTAACTAGACATCGCTCATGGCACATCTACTCCTTTGCTTGTGGTTAATTAACATGCCCTGAGGGACAAAGGATTCCAAGCATTATCGTTATCTTTTACCCCAAGACAACATAGCTAATTTTATCCAAGAACCTACAAAATTATATTTAAATACGTCACTTTAAGTTAAACGAAATAATTATTAGTCTTAAGAAAACCTCAATTTCTTTGCTGGACTCTTTGGTGAGATATTACTGGCTGCACTTTGAAATATGAAAGGGGTTAGATTCCCAATTGCTTAGCTTAAAGAACTTAACAGTAGTTGAAAGGATGAGTTTAAAATGTAGTATCTGCATAAAGCCCTGTGGTAGCTAGGTAAACATAGTGTAAACTGAACTTGTGTAACTCCATTAGCTTATATAAACAGTTTCAATTAAATGTAAGTGTATGTTAATAACAACAGCTTTGAGTAGCAGTTGGGAGGAGATGAGTTGCACCAATGTAAAGCTGTGTGCAGATGGCACTCTTGAAAGCTGCTCAATGCTGATTGGATTGGGCACTACTGAGCTTGAATGAAGCAGTATAAATAGCTATGCAAGCTTTCAGCAGGGTCTTTCTTTCATTGTTATTTGCTATGCTTTGAGATTGTAATCTTTGTGACTCCAAGTTAGTTTGTCTTTGTTCCACTTTTGTGGAGGGACTAAGAATGGAACCACTTCCTTCTAAGTCCCTCAAGGCACACACCAGTGTGTTTGCTTCCCAGTTCACCAGGCCAGTGGGTGCAATGTCCCAGTCAGCGGAGAAAGTAGATGGACAGCAGAAATCCTTAGAGACATCTATAGCAGCCCTAGAGACTCACTTAGTCAGAAGCAGTGTCTATCAGATTGATCTGGGGCTACTGATCCACATACTGAACCAAGACAAACCAGAGACTTCCCTAGAATGACCGAAACATGTCTAGCTGGGCTAGTGGTATTGGTCATCAGACCTTCCCTACCAGAGGAAGTCTCCCCAGAGTAAGGACACTCTCAACTAGAGTGTCAGTACTCTACCCAGCATGGGTACTCCTTGAAAGTGAGTACCAGTGCTCTTATAAGCAAGGGTGACTCCCCTAGCAGTCACCAGTGCTTTCAGCCTGTGAAGACCCTGTCATGTTGAAAGTACCAGATGTGGTGCCTAATAGGACAGTGCACCACAGATTCCTAATACTTGTTAAACACAATAAACCTAAACCAGATGCTTCCTGTGTAAGAGCAAGGACAAAGGCCCTTGGGATGTTAACACCAAAGTGTATATTGTACATACAAGTTGTAAAGTCTTTGAGAAGAACCAATAAAGGATATGTGTGGTTTGCAGTTACATTTGGAGTTTGGCTAAATCATTCTCATAGGCACAATAGCCATCCTTACCAGGGCAGGTAATAAGTCTCAAGACACATACACCAACAAATCCACTATACACCATCAAATTTAGGAGCAGCCACAGTCAAATATTTACAATAATGTTGATGTGCTTTTTCCACTAGGAGACGGAATTTTTACCGAATGGGCACAATGGTCGGCATGCAGTAAATCGTGTGGTGCGTTCGGGAGTCAGAAACGCAGCAGAACATGCATTGAACACCACGGAGAAGGAACGCCCTGCAGTGGAGATTCGTGGGAAGAACAATTTTGTTCCAGGGGAGACTGTCCTGCAGGTGAGCCATGAATTTCAAAATTGTGTATCTAATACAATTTAGATAGTCTACCAGGCAGTATATTTGGATGTTAAATTGGAAGGAATTGAGTCAAACATGTGAATATCCAATTTATTATTATAAGGGATATGATATTTTCCTCACCCTTGGAATTTGAAAAGGTTGTTTGTTGGTATCATTTTTATGATTTCAAACTTTTTTTATATCTTTGATGGTTACTTTCACAGAACCTTTGTTGCTTGATGTAATGTTTACTTCATGAACAATTGTTTCAGTGTCCTGCCCAGAGTTACCACAGTTCGTTCACGCGGACCCCAGTGATTTCTTCCTCGGTGCTGGAACCACCATTACGCTTACCTGCCATGAGGATTACGCCTTTGCCGATGGGGCCAAATCAACCGATATTTACTGCAATACTGATGGAGACTGGGAACCAGAAGTGGTTGATTGCCAAAGTAATATTCCTCAAAACCTATTAGAAATTTGCATTATCTGAGGTTCTGTACGGTTGCTGGAATGTGTACTAACAAAAACATGAAAATGTAAAGAAAAAGCCTGTAATTGGCGACTTTTGTGACAAGAATTGTAACATTCAATCTGTAAAAACGAATGAGATTTGAAATTACAGGGCGACAGTGTTCACCTCTGAGTGTTGGAGATCACATGTTAGTGAGTACCGACAGACGAGAGTGGGGCACGGAAGTGATGCTTTCGTGTGAGCCTGGTTATCTGTTCTGGGACCAAACGGTGCAAAGATCTTTGGAATGTTTACCTTTTGGAAATTGGTCATCGGTTGCACTCCCTATTTGTTCTCGTAAGTATTTCCACTATATTCGAAAACTTTACCCAGATATTTAGTCGCGTACAATCTTTTTTTCATTTCCAAGTATAAAGAACAAACACAGAAATTGTTTCTGTCGGTTCACGCAAAAAAATCTACAAGAAATAGATCTATCTACTCTTTGCACTGATTTCATGGTAGATAGTAGTTCCAAGTCCCTTTATTTCTTGTTTTAAAAAAAATTAGCCAAATAATAGGTTACTATGGGATTGCCCAATCTACTAAAACCACATGTACGCCACTTGTAATTTCAGATATAAAAATCTTTTGACATTGATTGTCTACCGAACGGAATTTGATAAGACTAGGTCATCCTGCCTATGGAATAGTGACAAAAACTTACAAAAAACTCTTGATAGGGGTTGGTAGGGGTCAAGAGGTTGGGGATTGGGGCTTAGGGTGGTAGAGACGGGGGTAGTATGCATTGAAGGGTCTTGGGGTAGAAACCTGCCTTGAGTTAGGGTCCATGAAGCAGGTCCTATTGAGCAGATAGTTGTATGGTCTGCATCGGTGGGGACATTGCCCCTACACCCCCTAATAGGGTGAAAGACTTTTAAATGGGGAAGCGTGCTAAAAATGGATCAGTTTTTAAACTTTATATTCTCATAATTTACTATGTCTTGGAGCTTAATAATGTTATCTGAATATTCAAGAGACTTTCATTCAGACATTGTTATTATTTTTGACACGACATCAATTACTTTTAAAACCACGGCATCAGACTAATTTTTCTTTAAGAACAGAGATGGTTATATGCTCATTATTATTCATCCCTTTGCCAAGTCAATTGTGCCCTTCAAGTTTACAAGGTGTCTGCAAGCAATCACAGTCACAATAGTGCAACTAAGTTAGAACAATAAGGTGGCACTGGTATTCCATTCGATAGAGTTGTTGCCAAGACTTTGTCTACTTTATTTATTTTTAGACAAGTTATTCGTATTTAGTTGTGTACCTTTTACTATTGCTAACAGCTCGCTACTGTGAATTTCCCCGTGGTACTAATATGATGATCACCCCGGAGAGATACAGCATCATGTATCCAGGAAGCATCACCGTCAGCTGCCCCAACAATTCGCTTCTATTCGGAGGTTTGTCTTCACAGGAACTGCGCTGTACAACAATGGGAGAGTTTCATTACATACCAAATGGATGCAGAGGTACAGAGAAGGAACATTTCTGTAAAATTTCTGCTTAGATATGTGACTACAAATATATTTTATTAAGATTTATTAGCTATCTTCCATGTTGTTTTGAAAGAACCAATTCTATGCAGTAGACTGGCTTTCTTTTATGCAAATATTTCTTTGTTTTTTTACTGTTTGCAGCTGATCGATGTAAACCTCCACCAACTGTAGCGAATGCTACTGTCAGAATAATAGAAACGGACAGTGAGATATACATGAATGTTAAGTGTTTAATAGGGCACCGTTTCCCTGATGGCTTGATCGAAAAAATAGTCCAATGCAGATTTAGAGAGTGGGAGGATTTCCAAACAGAATGCACGCGTAAGTGAAATAATGAAAGAACCTAAACTGATTAACTAAGAAACTGTTAGCCTCAAATCAGTTCCAAAACAATCCATATGTGTTTATTGTCCAGATATTACATGCGTCAAAACGTGTTGCTATCAACCTTATTTCTAGGAAATTGTTCTCTTCTGACTTTTTCACTCAGAGAAAACTTACAGGGTGATAGAAAACAATCCCAAAAATCGTATATCTAACATTCTGCTTTCTTAGCCATAACATGTCCTCCCGTGCCCAAAGTACTGAACGCCGAGGTGAATGACACACTGGCCATTTACGGAACATACATCGGTTATGAATGTCTCTTCGGATTCCTGTTCCCGAATAATCTGACACAGTTGGTGATTGAGTGTCTAGATACAGGATTGTGGAACATTCCAGATCCACCACAGTGTGCTTGTGAGTACAGTTCAATAACCTTATTTCTTTACTGCAATTGAGACACTGTGGTAAAACAATGCAATCTTGATATTATAATGATCAATTACCTTTGAGTTTTTTGTTCAGTTTCCGAAGCAATAAAGCTTCAAAATCATACTACTACCTTAATATGATATGGTGCAAATGTTTCAAGAGCACTATTGTTAACATAAAATATATATATTAAAATGTATCTATTCGTGTAGCTGCAAGTTGTGCCAAAACACCAGACGTTGCTCATGCAGAAAGAAATTCATCTGATCAAAGTATTGGATCTTACGTCAGGTAATTAATGCTTGACATCCACTACGCATATTGTCTGAACGGTGACTCGGCATTTCCAGAGTATTTTGAGCCTTTTGCTCTTTTTCAAGACTGTCTGCTAGGTTTCTCAAAGGTCTGCGCTCTTCTGCAGCCAACACGACAGTTGTGTTTTTATTCTGTACATGATAGACATGCGTGTATCGTCTACCACAGGACACAAATTATGAACAAGTAACAACTAATTAATATGGTGATTTGATGCTTCAGGTATTTATGTCGTTACGAACTAGGCTACCGCTTCTCTGATGGTTCGGCCAGCAAGATCATTCAGTGCGGAAAGTTGGGAAGCTGGGATCCCATAGAACCGCTCTGTGACTGTAAGTGTTTCAGTAAAGATTTTTGGACATTAAAGTACATGCATGATAAGTAAGCCAGTTTGGACAGCAGACATAATTTTTCAAAAGTATAATGGATCGTGTTTTGACTGATTAGCAGGAAATAGCTTTGAGATAGTTTATTCGCACAACAAAAATTATTACATATTGAAGATCAATAAATTATTTAGGAATTCACGACAATCAAATCACAAATGTCAAATCTGAGTCCAATCTAACTTGCTTGGTAACATCGAATGTTTTTTTCTTTGTAGTAGCTTTGTCATATCTGTGATTTCTAGATAGCGATTATCCAGTGAATGTCAGAGCTTAGAGTAATACCTTTCGCACCGTGCTACTTTTTGCAATATTTATCAGATGTCCGAAACAGCGAAATGTCTAGAAAAGCTAGCAGAATTAAATGTCCAATGTTAGCAATACTTACAAGCAATTGTGAGCATGGAAATATCCTCCTATTTTCTGGGCCAGTATTTAAATGTATCAACTTCAGTGAGGTATTTAAATATAAAATTGGTTTCCCTTTTAGTCATTTTGTCATTTTCATCCATGAGATTTACTTACAAACCTACCTATCCACCTGAGCGCCCTTACCTGTAAATTCCTTCGGTGCTGTATGTATTTACTGTTCTGTCTACGCTTTTCGCTACGCGCATCGTAAATAGTGGGTCGCTGTAACAAACTTCAACCAGGACCAAACGCTACCGTGAACTCGACTGCAGCAGAGGTCGGAGTAATAGTCCAGATAACATGTGATCATGGCTTCATGTTTCCGGATCAAAGCAAATCAAAAGTAATTACTTGTCTGGACAGCACAGTGTGGGACGAAATCCTTCCATCGTGTCAGTGTAAGTTGCCGTGTAGAAAAGGCTTAATGCACTTTACTATCAGTAAGAGATATCAGTAGTTTAGCTTTTTCATAGTAGTGATTTTTTTCGCGCGTTAAGATAGATCTATTTAGAATTTGTTTTAACTTCATTGACATTAAGTTTATTAACCTAACGCATTGCCGCAGCTCAGTTTTAAGAGTATGATGATGAATAAGCTGACATTTTCAGAATACTCCAACAATTTATCATGTATATAATAAGTTATAATTTCGCTTCATTTCACTTATGTGAATTTTTTAAACCTACACAAAAATTCACAATGTTGGCAATTCAGGCTTTCTATGTATAAACAAAAATTTCCCAACATTAAGAAAGTTATCTTCAGTGGGACTTGATCCAACAACCTCTGAGTTGCCGCTTTCTATTCTGACTTGTGGTAATAAGGAGATCTTTAAACCTGCAAGCTGACTTCAGATATAATCAATGGGTATGACTATCTCTGGATCGTAAAAGTCTCAGACGTTGTCATGAAATAGGGTTAATTTTTTAAATAATTATTTTTCATGACAGACGAGAGTTTTGCATTGTTGTTTTGGGCGTAACTGAGGTGTTGATTTGGGGAGTACTTACAAACTTAGATTGTTTTGGATGCTTACAACCAGGTCTCATTGAGTAGAGTATTGGATGGACAATCCAGAGGTTGTTGGACGAAATCCCACTGGGTGCATTTTTGGTAGCTGAAAATTTTTTGTCATCACTAATGAAAGATGGTTCATATGCCAATATTGTCAATTTCGTACAGTATGGTAAAAGTCGACTACTGATGTTTCCTTGAAATCATCAGAAAAATTAGTGAAAACACAATATTATAAGTTTCATCTTTTTGTCCAGCTTTGCTGAAAGTAAGTATGAGCAACGAAATAATGAAAATCAAAACGCTGCCCGGCGGACGCTGCTTCAATGGTGATTTATTTCATTTCCTACTAGATGTAGACTGTGGCGAGCCACCCAATCTACCGAACACTCAAGTAACGTTTCCAGACACCTTGTTTGGTAGCGACGCCTCCTACTCCTGCAACGAAGGTTATGAGATAGTTGGTCCCGAGAGCGGTCAGATATTCACAAACTTTAGCAGTAAATGCATGGATAATGCCCAGTGGAATACTTCATATCCATCCGGATGCCAAAGTAATTCAATTGTAATATTTGTCATGGCGCATGAACAATAAAAAAACAAATAATAACAAGAAAGTCCTCCTACCTGAACGCAAGAGGCATACCGACCGCGGCGTAGCAAGTCCTGGGGGGGGAGTAACTCAACCTGAGTACCCCCCCTTGCTGGGACTGAGTACCCCCCCCCCAGCTGGGTTGAGTACCCCCCCAGCTGGGACCGAGTACCCCCCCCCCCATGAACGGACAGACACCTGTGGAAACATTACCTCCTCTCGTACTACGTACGCGGTCGGTAAAA
>JBCAUG010005849.1:0-11352 GCA_038406175.1 Haplosyllis leylae | reverse complement strand
TATCCATGGAGCACTTGTCTAATTCAACTAATTAGATGAATTCACCTAATTTCAAAACCAAAATAGGAAAAACACGAATGAACATTAAAGAAAACTTACATGTAGATAACCCGTTCTTCTCATTCAAAGACTTCTATTCATATATCTAAGCATAACAATAACGGATGACTTGGTCTCGCCGGGAGCAGATGGTAGCAATTTGTTAACATTGCGTTTATTTGTAATTGTCAAATTTATATCAATGATGATTGCAACAAAATAAATGGACTCAAAACGTCCATAACTTGAAGTGAGTTTCATCCATTTGATTAATCATAATAAGTAAATCTCTTTTTTTAAAAACTTTTGACGGATTTGTCCTTTCATAGGTACAAGTAATTAATTTTGTGAATCATGAATAGATGAACTTAAAACGTTTTTAAAATAGGTGGACTGATGCCTCGGACACAATGAATTCATGGAAAACATTTATCATCAGTCTTTAACTACCAATGAAAATATAAGTGCGGAAAAAGGCGTCATAAATTTACCACATGCATCACATCCTCACAATCAACGAGAAACATTGATGGTACAAATATCGGAGAAATTACTTGCCATGCATACACAAGCACCTCCTAAATTGTGTCTCTGGCATTTTCTTATTGAGGTTTCCCATATCTCATTTCGGTTTATGACTTTGCAATATAGCCACAGTGGAAATGTTACCACAATTGTGTCAACGTGATTAACAATGGAATATTCCAGGTCAAAGACATTCCAGATGCAACCCAAGGGAACATTATTACATGTCAGTGGGCAGTATTCACATATCTGGATTCTTGAAACTGTTAAATTTATTTGTTTAATTTTTGGACGATCTAATTCTGCTACCCCTGTTATAGACTTCTGGTTAGATTTACCCTGGGTTTGAAAGACAGGATGTACACCTGCATGAAATGGATTCCTCAGATTCATTTCTGGTGCAACACTCGTTGGCCTCTTGATGGTCAGTACTGCAACTAATCCTTTTAATCCATATACTTGTACACCAATACACTAGTTAATGGTGCTCAAACCCATGATTGAGTTTGAACCACTCAAAGTGTAACTTGATTGGTCAACGAATTTGAGCAAAAGTGGAAATTGAAATCGGTTGAACGAATAATAGAACATCAGTTGATGCATAGGCTTGGCAGTAAATTACATGCGCCGGTTGTGTAAGAACCACACACTGTCCAGAAACTCAATTTTCCCATCCAGAGCTTCTGATAAATTGAAAAGATAAGTTTTTTGATATTAGTCTTATGCTCTGACATCGCAGATGTCGATAGACTAAGAGAACAAGAACTGTTTGACCGCCAGAGGCGTACCGCGCACGGCGTACCATCACTCATTCTCCTGGAGGTGTTGGGGTGGGGTGGGAGGGTACCTCATCCTGGTCCAGGGGGAGGAGGGGTGGGGGTACCATCGTGCTGGCTTGAGTACCCCCTTCTCCCCCCCCCCAAGCAGGACCTGGAATAGGACTTTTTACAGGACGAGTAACAGGACTAGGGGGTAACCACCGCACCCCCCCCCCAAGAAAGGACCTGGGACTAGAGGCTGGGAGTGGACCTAGAACCAGAGATTGGGATATATCCCCCAGTGAACAAACAGTCAAACTGTGATACAGTTGTCTTCGACGTTAATGTTAAAAGAAACGAGATGTCCCATGATATAATAAGAGAGGGTCCACACCTTCCCCCACCCAAACCCAGCCCCACCAATCCACCCACCCATCTTGCCTGAGAAAAAACCAGCCAGGAAGGAGCCAGCCCCCCCCCCCCCCCCACCTCGGCCAACAGCATCGGATCTGGAAGAACAGGGGAAAGAGGGCGGTGTGCTTCCTGCCGGAAGGCTGTCTTGTTAAACATTCAATCAAAAGATGGCAACATTGCAAAATGTGTGCAATGCATTGCAGGAATAATGTTTCAAATAAGAATGATTCGGGTAGATTTCGGATGTCATGGTTTTATTGCCAATTCGAGAGAATGTTCCTTTATTTTAACAACTCTTAGTATGTGAAAGGTTCAGCAATTGAAAGTTTTCCCTTTGGAAATATCCTTGCATGTCAGACCAATTTGGTGAATCTGGTTAATGTAACAAGATCGCTCTGCGCAATGAATAGTGAGTTATTAAGGGCATTGCATGACAGAAAGCACTGGGGCACCTATGCGTGCTTGATAAGTAGCAATATTTGTGAAGAATATCACAGTAAATTGAAAAGATTACGCATAAAGAACGGTTCCGCCTTACAAATGACTTTCTTTTAGATTCCATTCTGGAAAAACAATAAAACATTTGAACAAAATATTTCGATAGGGAATTATATTTTTCAAAATATGATTTACCTTGTAAAATGACTACCATCTGAAGTTGTTTGTTCCAGCAGTATACTTCTCACAATGACTGACGTGTAAAGAATTATTTTGTCCCTTTGGGTATTTCTGTAAATTAATGCTAGCATCATGGTAGACTTCAGATGTCAAAAAGACATGCCTCGTTCATACACAGCGAAAAATAAGCAAAATAATGTCACTTTAGCTATGTTGCCAATACCTTTGACCCCCATTTTAGTAAAAGCCATTGGCGCATTTTCATGCACTTTTGGGAAAAATTGGCAAATAATAGGATGGCGCCGCCGTTTGGGATTGGCACCCGCCAATAGCGATTAGATCACTTTGCTCATCCAATCTTGAAAATTACATCCCAAATCAAACAAACTAAATTGAGGTAATTTTACTCCACACTTCATAATAATTCCACATCAAACGGATTTCAATTTTAAAAATTTGCATGAAATCAATTGCATTTTGCATAAAAACTGTATCTGATGAAACAATATTTTGATGCCTTAATACGATCATTACTCAATTTAATTACCGCCGGCGTACGTAGTACAACGGGAAGGTAATAGTTTCACTTTGTTTGTCAGTCCACAGGGGGGATCCCAACCCATACACGTAACCAGGGGGTCTGTCAAGGGGGATCTGTCAGGGAGTACCCCAAACTATACACATAGCCAGGGGCAAAGGGGGTGTACTCAGGCCCACAGCCTGGGGGAAAGGCAGGAATTCAGGCCTACAGCTGGGGGAAAAGGGGGGGTACTAAAGCCCACAGCCAGGGGAGAGGGGGAGCACTTCCTACGCAGCAGGCGGTATGCCTCTTGCGTTCACACAGGAGGACTTTCTTGTTAGACATGGAAACACGGTTGGAAAATTTCACACACTTTTTTTGACACTTAGAGATGGGAGAAATATTACTTCGTAGATATGTGTATTTATGTATTGTCAACCCACTGTCTGTTGTGTGTCTTCAACAACACATAATTACATTGAAACTAAATACTTTAGTTTAATGAAGGGAACTAATATTAGGCTTCTGTAATGGAATTATCTGTGACAGAAGGAAACAGCATCACATAATCAAAAATCAGATGTACAAAAATAACTATCTCGACAGTGCTGTGAATTGTTGATATCTAAACCAAACCCATCTCACGCATTAAAGATGCTTTAATCATGGAAATAGCTTGGAAAACGAATCCTATTTTTGGTAACATTCTTTCTTTACTGTTTTCTAATTTTACAAGTTTTACGAGGTTTACTTATCAAATTGAAAACGGTTTCAGCAGACTTGAGCAAACTGAACAGTTTAAATCACCATAATTTATTCTGACACGGTGGTTTTGTAGCCACATGGCATTCTCCATATGGCTAACAGACCCACAACTTCTGTCAAATTCAATCATTTCCAGTAGCTTCATTTCTGATGCATGGACGCTGATAAGTGAAAAGGACTTGTCATTAATTCACCTTAATAAGATTTCAGTTTTTCTCAGAGATGTTATACTTGAAAAACTGAGCCATACACACTGGCAAGACAATGCACAGAACAAAAACGTCCGCCATGCATCATGTATGACCACAGGGAAGAGCAAAAAAATTTCGTCAAAAATTGACCCCAGTTGGGATTGAACCCATAACCTCTGGATCATCATTCCAATGCCTTACCAACTGAGCTAAGCCAACATTCAGTTATCAGCCTGAATCTTCATGGCCTTTATAAAGTCATGCTCTATTGATTCCAGAAATGACCAAAGTCCAAAATGTGAAGTGGTTCATGAAAAAAAGCTCACTTCAGAAATCTTTTGGCCAACACATACAAGGCTAACACAGTCAGTAGAGCATGAGAGAGATGATCCAGAGGTTCTGGGTTCAATCCCAACTTTTTTTGCTCTTCCCTGTGTAGAAATCTGTCAGATAATCTGACAGAAACGCGTATCGTGAAAAAACTCTGAATGAACAGTTTAAGTGATATTTGGTCATTTTTCACGAAAAGTCTTGTGAAACATTTTACACAACAAATGAATAGGTTTTCTGTATTCCGAGTCGGATTTCAATTTAAGCCGAACGGCCATTAATTATTTTACCTTGTCTTTCCTCAATATGAATCCGAGAAATGAATTGCCTTCAGAATCGCAGAGACAATAACAACCCGATGTTTGCAAGGTGATACTTCAGGTGTTGCATCACGACTATCTAAAACTGGAACCATGTCACACGTCTATCAATTGTGTCCATGAAAATTAAAATTATTTGAACATAGGCATTGAGAACAAAATTGCAATTGTTGCGGAGAAGATATGTTCAGACCCTAAGCATATTAAAATTATTGGAAACAAACTCTACAAAAGTTTTTCTAACATCACGAGAAATGATCTGACTATGCGTCTTGGCAGTTCGCGCATAGTCTTTGTTGTCTTAGGCAATGCTGTTGCTATTCTAGACTTACAGGTGTCTGTGTAGATGATTTGACCCTCGAATTTCTGCTTGATTCTGCTAATGCAACCAGTCATAAAAGTCAGGGTTGTGTTCGTTCTTAGAACTTTAACATTTTCCATCTCTTTTTTCCTTTAACAATTGAAAAGAACCCCAACAATAAGATCCACAAGCCAAGAGAAATCTTTCGTTCCTCTGTTGTTAAGAGAAAGTACAATTGGTATCTTAGAGGTGAAATATTAACCGGGAACTGTTGCATCGCAAGCAAAACAAAGAATAACAATAAAACAGCAGGGTCATTTGATTAAATGAACTGTGAAACATGGTTTGAAAATGGAAAGATATTTTGAGAATTGAGGGTTAGTGACCGGAATCTTAAGAGTAGCTTCTTAATCTTAATAAGTGGTAAAATATAGTTTAATTGAATAAAATTATAACTGATTTCCATTTGCCACCAGCAAAGCATGATCAATTAAAAAGTTTTAACTGCATCGTGGCGAGATTATCAGATAAATTCCACTAGCAATGGGCCAACCTTTCTGCAGGCTTTCTAAATAGCAGTCTTACCTCCTACGCAGATGTTTAGCACATTTTTGTTGAAATGGTAAATCATGACTTTAACTTCTTGACACCATTTATCTTTTGTTAAAGTGCTCAATCATCATTTTAACTTCACGACACAGTTAAGTCTATTGTCTTTTATTTTGTCTCATTCAGACCGCAAAGTCGCAAAGATGCTGTTAGTGCAAAAAACAAACTAGCGAAAGCATCTGCCAGTTCAATATTTTTAGGAGAAATCACAACAGGTAAAATTTGTTTCCCTCGTTAACAGAAAAAATAAAGCTTACTCTCCAAAATGGTTTTTGTAACACAAGAAAAATACTATGATTAACAGATTCAATTACATTTGAGACTGTTTTCATTCATTTTAATCGTTTTGCGGAATTTGATCTATTTCTGGACATGCGTTACGGCTAATGCAAATGGAAGACAATACAACGGATTCAAAGATGAATGCACACTTTATTTTTAGAAACAAAGCAATGACAGTATTTGCATATAAACACCATTAGATTTGTTCCGCTGTTCGAGTTTGTCGCAAACAGGACGATATTGGCATTAGACACAAAAATACCTGAAGTAGGATTTGAACGTCCCACATGGGGTTTTCACAAACACACAGAATTGGCAATATTGTCATCAAAAGCTTTACTACGCGAAAACAAAAAATCCCATAGTAAAATGTTACCCCAGTGAGTATTAAACCTGGGAGCTTAGATTGCCCATGCCTGAATAGATCTATCTCAGAGAGTGGAGCATCAGATCCAAATGGCTGAGATGCCAGGTTCAGAGCTCACTTGGGAACATTTTGTTGCTGGATTTTTTTTTGTTTTTCATGTAGTAAAGTTTGTGATGCCACTGTCGCCAATATTACCAATTTCTGTTATTTTGTGAAAAACTCGATGGGCATTGAATCCCATACTCTCTATACTGAGCTAATTAGACATTGGTTGTAAATCTAATACTTTTAGGATCCTTAACAGCCCCGCTCTGTTGATCCCAGCTAGATCATAAATCTAAATAAATCATCCAAAAATGAAGTGGTACACAAACAAAGTAAGTTTAAAGATCCCTCAACTAGCTCAAAAGAAAAGAGCATAAGATTGACAGTATATAGATTCTAAGTTAATATTCCAGCGGATGATATGGGTTTTTTTTGTTGTTGAAAGAAACATAGAATATCAACATTTCTCACCAATCAACTGCAGCCTAACACCTAAATTTATTCATAAACTCAGTAAGTAGTAGGAAAAGATACGATTGGCATATTTTGGTGGGCCAGGAAGAAAGATTTGTGTGGCAACGTTTGAATTTTTCGTTATCACGTTGGAAAGCCTTTGAGGCCAAATTGTGCCTGTTCTTAAAAAAGACTCGACTATTTTGAAAGGATCAAATCTTGAAATCTGAGCAAAAAGAAGAAAATTCGAACTTCTCTATTGGTGAAGTCCCTGTGCCAAAAACATTCGTGGTGAACAATTAACAATTGTAGCGAGTAAAAAACACTAAAGGCAGCAGATATCTAGAACCTATTGCTACGTGTTGTAATACATCATAATAAATCACCACAATTTGTAAACACAACTTTGTTGTGCAGAATCTCTGTCACCAAGAAAAGGGAAATTTTGACAGATTTGCTGAGGTGCAAAAGTCATTGAAGTTTTCTTTTGGTTGACCTGATAACGGACATTAAACTTGCGGAATATAACTTTTTAACAGTTGGAGAAATATGCCTATTGACGCAATGTTATTTTAGGAATCATAAAAGCTCATTATAATATTGTGAAAACTAGGCCATCTAATGTTAATTGTGGGAATGTCAATGCAATTGCAATGGAGCCCACTCATGTGTGACCAGTACAAAGGTGCCATCATCGCGAATTTATGATTCTTTTCATTTCTTCTTCTGCAGGATATACGCGGTTAGGGTTTCTGAATTGATTTAGTCTAAGAGTGGTAATAAATTTATATTATTGCCAGAAATTATCGAACAACATGTGTTGGTGAACGGGCTTTGTTGTCCCATGTAACGTTGCTGTTGTGAATAGATTATAAACTGTTTCCATTTCTAGCTTTTGTGGATAGTTAGACTCGTCCCTTTAAACTCTATGCACCAAAAACACAACATTCCATCAAACAAAGGAGCTCACTCGCCAATGATAGAGAGGCAAATCCTGAAAAAGCTAGTATTAATGATGATAACTCGACTATTACAAGCATTTGCTGAAAATTTGTCGGTGTAGAAACGCACCTTTGCAGTTTAAAATCCATTTACTTTTTCCCGCAGCACTGCATTACACAACACAACCTATTTGCTAATTGTCAACACGTTTTCCGACAATGTACAATTAAAGCCCGATGAGAGGTGCGAACCATTGTCTCCGTTATACATTAACCACCACTAATACACAGCAGTACTTTAAAGGGTATGAGTAGGCATTGTTATTGTCATCCCAATACAATAAGAACCATTGTTTCTCAACAGCAAACTGTACTCATCACTGTGCTTTGAGGAATTTGACAAATTGGAACTGGCAGCCCTCAGTGCATTATTTCACGTTAACAAACAAATGTCACATCTAACGTAATGGAATCTTTGTCTGATCACTTTGAATTTGCAACAAATGGTTTGTGCGTTTAGAATTATATTATAATAGTGTGGGTGTGTTGATCTTTCCTCAATAGGTTTGAGTTAAAATCCTGAAATGCGGTTAAATGTTGTACAATTCGAGTACTGTTCTAACTACGTGAAAACAAAAAATTCCAGCAACAAAATGAGGATTAAACCCAGGACCTATGCTTTTCAGGTCTGATGCTCTACCCTCTCAGAGCTCTAAGTTGAGATTTAGTTGTCAGTCTGGGACTTAAAGTTCTTCATAAACTCATGTTCTATGGATTTTAACAAAATCAAAGTCCAAGATTTGAGTGGTGGTGGAGCAAAAGAAAGTTAAATGATCTTCCAAGTAACAATTGCCTGGCTGGCTCAGAAGGAGAGTATCAAACCTGAATGGTAGAGGTCCCAGGTTCAATACTCATTGTTGTGTCAGACCACCCCCTACCTCTCTCTCCCCCCTCCAGGAAGACAGTGGATCTCCTTCCCCTGACAGGGAGGTAGTCGACCCAACTGGACCCTTCCTTCTGGTGAGAAGGAGGTCTATTCAATATATGTCTGGTTGACAGAGTTGGATAGGCTTTTAGACTTCCTAACCAGCTGTTGTCAGTGCATGTCGATTTTGCGATTTTCAGACCAACATAAACTTTTGGAAAGAAATTTGTACTAAAAAGTTTGATATGTTCATGACTGAATGTCATTGACTTCCAACGATATGAACCTTCTGTACCGTTGCAATTCCACAATACAGATACCAATGAAAACAAATGTTGACCATCTCCCGCTTCCGGTAACGCCATCAAAGTTCATCAAAGAACCCAACACAACAACAAAAAAACTTCTAATTTACGTCCATCATTGAAAGCTATAAAGCTGTGCATTGCATGATTTTTGGGATTTGTGATATGATGAACACATATGTATTTATTTGAGCATAATACGCAGTCTAGGTAATAAACAAAATGTTTAACTTCAGAGTATAGTTCGTATCAGGTACACGAATTTGCTTCTGCACTTATTGGTGAATTATTTACGATGAAGGTAACAGAAAATTGTTATTTATGCGCTTACCTGGTGATACACCGTGATTGATGTGTACTTATTTTGTGTGACGATATTTTTGTGTAACTTTTTGGAACTTCGAAACGTTACACCTACAAACGTCACGTTCTGACATTAATGGACTATTCCTTGACAAGATTGCACTATAGTTCATATATGACCGGTTCCACGAGAATGAGTAAATTGTCCGTCACGCTGATGAAGAATATCAAAATATTCAACTTTGTGTTTTCAAAAATAGAAATACATTACACATGTCCAATATACCACTCTTCTTTATGAATTGAAGTAATAAATAACTTTAAACAATCTCTTTCTGTAAAAAATTAAATATAAACCTGTATTTTTGATCATTTTCATAACCATTTATGATTATTACATGATCAAGAATCAAGATAGAAGACCTCCTGTGAAACAACAGAATTGTGTCCCAAAGTGTTTTAACAGAAAAGGGCATAAGTCTAAAATAAGCCGGTTTTCGACGGTATGTGTAGACAATTTATTGATACTAAATAGACCTAGACAAGTCACTTTTTATCACAGTTTCAATCCCTTTGATGCAGATAAAACAGACCAGCAATTTTTTGATCGTCCTAAAAGCATAAAGAGGCCTCATATGAATATGAATTCTACCAATTTTTATTCAGAATTGCATAGATAATACACAGATACCGAAACTGTTCTACATCCGGTTTTATTGACTATTCTATTTGTTTTCATACACATCTGACAATAAGTGGATTAGGTACAGATGATTCATCCACTAGCCACCCCCGTGTTGGACGTAAAGTTGTAGTGATTACGTAATATTTTGTGAGCCTCCGTAGAACCTCTGTGAACTCTCATTGCATTTATTAAATGTCAAATCATATGTCAAATTTTACAATTTTTGACTAACTGAAAACTTCTCAACATATACCATGGTGATGGCCTATTTATGACCAATGGGAGGCAGTCTGTCAGCCTGAGTATACTGAGTAAACCTCACTGCCTAGCATCCTTATTTTTGTCTTATTTATGTCTTGTTTCTAGTTTTCTCGGTATTCTGAGGTCTAAGTTATCGTTTTTTCTAGGCTTAACATGGAATGCCTGACACACTGACCTATACAAGATTTGTTTTATGCCTAAACATTAAGATCACTGTGTAGAGTAACCAACTACCATCAGCAGGACTACCAGAAGTGGGGGGTCTCATTCACCTGTTTGTGGGAACTATCTTAAAAACTGATGTAACTTTGTTTTTGCAATGATGGATTTGGCAGACTTCTGTGTGAATAGAGTTTTTTACAATTGATAAAGTTGTTACAATGTATTTATGTTGGTATCAGAGTTGTTGGTTTCTAATTGCAAAATAGTCACTTCCAGTGAGATTCAATCTGAAGATCACTGATTTGGGCCCAATACTCAGCATACTGAGCTATCCTTATATTGTTTATATGTCTCAGGATTTTAAAAATATTTTTGAAAAGTGATGCTCTGTTGAATGTAGCTAAATCATAAGAGGTTCTGGAAGGTATATTTGTGGTGCAGAAAAAAAACCAGTTTAAACCCATAACTAGTCTAGTTCAGTTCAGTAGACTGAGCATTAGACTAAACCTAAAAGAAATCTTACTAAGTTCTCCAAAATAGTTGTTGTTCATTGTGTACGAAATTAGACTGGATTCCAAATTGGGTTGAAAAGTTGTTGAAAAGTTAAGCTTGGGAACTACAATTAGATTCTTGTAAATGACTATAAACAACCGATTCAAGTTAAATTTATTAAAACAGTTGCAATTTAAAAAAGCTTAACTATACAATCCTACAAACTCAAGATGCCAGTAACTCCTTGACTCCAAACAGCACCGTCCTTACTAAATGTGATCCAGAAGACATCTTTGCGGATATACGAAGTCACTATTTTTGCTGTTTATGTAAGCTTTTTGATATGATTATTTATTTTATTTATTATTTATTTATTATTTATTTATTATTTATTATTTTTCTATGGTCAAAGGTGAGGGGTCAGTTAATTGGCTTCGATCAAACGCCAGTGATGAATACAATAACAAAAAAAGAATGATTTTTTTTTCAGATTTGGACATGTAGTCTCTTTATATCAAAATTTTACTTATCTTGTTTTAAGTGCTCAAAATACAGAACCGAAATAACTGACCATAAATTGTTCAACCCAAGGGACTCTTTGCTTAGTTTCTGTTAAACATTGCGCGGGCACAGGTCGTATTCAGATGTGCATGCGGACCAAGGAGCCAGGCAATTTCTTCTTCCCTCATGACCAATAATAGAATATCAATAGGAAAAATGGCACCTTGAGTTTTTTCACTA
>JBCAUG010005838.1:0-11353 GCA_038406175.1 Haplosyllis leylae | reverse complement strand
TCATTGAATAGACTTTATGTTCATTCTCTGTGCTGACTTCTGGCTCAAAGTTCTTTTTCTTTCTTTGTTTTAAAAGCATTCATTGAATAGACTTTATGTTCATTCTCTGTGCTGACTTCTGGCTCAAAGTTCTTTTTCTTTCTTTGTTTTAAAAGCTGGGCATTATTTGAGGTGCTTTCATGGAATCTTGAGTCCTCTGCATCAACACTGATTGTAACCTAGGAAACAAAGTGTTTACGTCTAATTTGTGTAAAACAAAGAGTTGAAAATGGACATTATAATTGTACAAGTGTTTACAAAGCAGGAGGCTCATACAACAGGCACTTCTGTACATGTTTTATTATTGTCTTTTTTTTTAGTCAGAAAAAGATAAGTTAGGTGTTTTCCGTCGATTTGAATGTCGCTAATATTTCGCGTGAAAAAAAACGTCTTACGAAATTGTACTTCTTTCATTGTTACTTGGAAAAGTCAATATTTTGTTTCACCTTCTTTTTCACATGAAAAATAAGTATGTGGATCTAACGGGAAAATTCATTCAATTGTAACTTTGGAAAATTTAAGACTTCAATTGATAAAACAAATGTTGGCATCAAAAAATGTAAAGTACTGACTTAGGGACATTAAGTGAATTTTGTTGCTTCTTTCTGCGCGTGGAGATTTTTGGTTGTTTTTGAATGTGTATGTATTTGATTTTGTGACGTCATTGTAACACGGAACGTGGCTTGGTAACATGTAACCAATCACATCATGCAGCCAGTGGTGCCAAAATTACTTCTGAAAATTAAACATGTACACTTTTCCACTCCCCACTCTTATCATGACCAGACCTAGCTAGGGGAGGTAGGGTCCCTTGGTTAGGGTACCCTCCTTCTCCTTCCCCCTGGACAGTACGTGCCCCCCCACCCCCCCCCCCCTGACAGGACCTGGACAGGACATACCCCCTTCCGCCGAACAGAATCACAGACAGTACCTTCCCTCATACTCCATACGTGGTCGGTAACTGTGTAACTTTTTTTTCGTAATTTACAATAAAACTTGATTTTGGCTCCACCTGGTGGCGTGTTTGTGATTGGCAGGTGAATGTTTATTTGAAGGTTTATTTTTTGCGCATGTGCTGCGCAGGCGCAGGTTCTGGTTGGACGAGGGTGACTCTTGTCGTGTGATCCTAACTAACATCATCAAGAAAGTGCTTCTTTTTGTCGGACCGTGCACAGATTCCGCTATTTTTTGTTATTTTTATTTCTTAAAACAAGATAGTAAAAAGACTTAAATGAGACATTTTAACCGGAAAGACTTAAAAACCGTATGAAAGATTAAAAAGATTAATCAGTGCCAAATAGTGAAAAATACTTGTCTAAAAATTATCATAGCGAAATTATTTGTCAGAAGGGCTGTGTGTACTAACAGAACAATTGTTCATACGGAAAATAGTAGCTCTGCAAATATGGCGTCCAGAAAATGTTGCAGGTTTCTTCCATTTCCGGTCATCACCAAAACTTTGTGGCCTTTAAATGAAAGGTGGTCGCATAAAGATGGATAAAATGTGGTTAAAAGTCCTTTTTTTGTGCTGCCACTCCAGATTATGAAAATACTTGATGTATTCGAAGTGGCCTTACAAAAATTGAACCGCTTTCAGTATGGAGTAACCAGGTTGTCTGACTTCAAAAAGAAGGTGACCGCTTGCAGGATAAATTAACCACATTTGCAGTAGTTACTGTTGTGATGTTAAAGCCTAGTGTACGTGTCACCATTAATAACTCACAACTTTCGTTTTGTTACTAACACAATTTATTAACATGAGACTGAATGGTCGGTTGACATAAAATAACAGATGAATTATAAAGATCATGATCCAAGCAATTCGTGTAAAACTAATTGAAACCAAGCTGATAAAACTGGTGAACTAAGGGTAAGACTTGCAGTGGCACCTAGGTCGGGGGATGTGTTTGTTTGGATATTTATGACATGGATATCTGAAAGTTTGTGTTTTTTGGAGCCGGCCGGGGGGGGGGTTATCTAGTGTGTCCCACCTTTGCTTCCTCGATCACATTTTTTAGAAACCGTTCGAAAAATTAAACAACTAGTCTAATCTGTGCGTGCGCAAAATAAAAAGGAATGCATGAAGTGTAACCGCGGGCGGGTGCCACTGCAACAACGTGCTGTATTGTTCGCGTGATGTTGCCATAGTAACTAGGGTAATTATTGTTATATTTTGTTTCGTGTTTGTATCATATGCCAAAGTGTTTTATATAGAGAGGGGTGTGCCGGCGTCAGAAAGGGGTAGGATTTTTCTGCTATTTATTTTTTGTTACAGGGCCAAATTACTCTGATTAATGGAAAGACTTTCCTTTTTTTCCCGAGTTTTTATTTTATTTTATTAAAGTGTATTTCTTGAAATATTTGGAAAAAAACCCATTCTACTTTCAATTAATTTAGTTAATTTCTTCATCAGTTTAAGAAAGTTTAATTCAATGAAGATTTTTTTTTTAATTCCCCATGTAAATCCAAAATTAACCACAATCCCAAGACGGTGAACGTTCCTGTCCGGACTAGGACCCTGTGTGTGACTGTCCGGACTACGCGCTGCCCCTGTCCCGAGTGTCCGGGGTTACGCGCTGACCCTGTCCGAGTGTCCGGGGTTACGCGCTGCCCCTGTCCGAGTGTCCGGCCAACCCCTGTGCTCCCCTATGCTGCTGCGGTGCTTTATTACTGTGAGATATGGGGTCCGTTTACACTGAGCGAAAACGAAAAAAATATCGAAGAACTATAGGAAAAGATCAAAGTGTAAGCGGCAAACATCAAAGAAAATTTTCGTTGTCGCTATCGCTAAGTGTAAATGGACCCTTAATCTTTGCTCTATTCGGTCGACGATGATGATGATGATGAAAGTGTTTGATTCTCTTTTCAATCTTTTTACTTGTTATTTATCGGTGCTTTTTGTCAGAGCTTTTTTATCAATAAATTATATTTTACATAAACAAACGGAAGTTTTGTTTTGTTACTCAGCGTAGTTGCAGTGGCAGATCCAGGATTTCCCAGACGGGGACGCCAACCTATAACTTGGGCAATTTTTTTCCTAAAATGCATGAAAATGAAGGCAGTTAGGAATCTGAGTGATGGCTGCTGTTGAGAGTTCAAATCCCACTGGAGGCAATTTTATTTTTGTTAAAACCCTCGATGTCAATTTTGTAGAGAAATGTCACATTTGTGTTGAAAACGAAAAACCCGAATGAGTTGGAAAAGAAATGTGTCGCTTCAGCGTCGAAATCCCTAGTACAAGATATTCAAAACTAACCGCAACAGTCCGCCTGATCCCATATCCTTTCTAGGGGGGATACCCCAGTCTCTGGTCCCAGCTATTTTTTTGGGGGGGGAGGGGTACCCTGGTCATGCCCTAAGACAAGGATACTCCCCCTAGACAGGTTAGGGTACCCTTCAGACAGGGTAGGGGTACCCCCCCCCCAAGACCACATATGCCATGTATTTGAAATGAGTGGCTTGCTTTGACTAGATTAGATCTAGACTTGGTTAAAAACATTCCTTAAAGACACCCTTATGAACACCTCTAAGGATACTTTAAGCTTTAAAATACTCATTCAGCAAAAATCTATTGGAAAACACCAATTCCTGAGTGTCTTTAAGCTCAAAGTCTCATCTCATTGCTAAGCCATGTGATCACTGAATTGACCAATCAGAATGCCATAAACTTCCAAATTTTGTGAGAAAATGAGAGATTTCACCCAAAAATATTTCCATTTAAATAGCTCAGCTGTGCCATTGACTGAGTACGCTAGTGTGTGACTTCTGTATGAGGCTCTCAACCCTTGGATGTGTAGACGACAGCTTGAACGGGGTTTTGGGACCGTTCACTAACAAGCACATGCCAAGTTAGCTCAGTCAGATTATCTGCTGAACGTCAATAATCGTAAAGATTTGGAACAACAATTGATATTGATACAGTAATAGTTTATTCTTCTGTTTGTAACTCGTATTTATACGTAATGAATTGTGTACAAAAAAGTTGTCAATGTCTCTCTTCGTAATGCTATTGTAACTAAGCTGAATTAATGTACGAAATTAATTGATACAGTGCGCGCACAACAAAATGAGTTCTAACTGAATTCAACAACAACAATAACGACACTAGGGAGGTTTAGCTCCACGCCTTCTCTAACAATACCTGAACGTCTAAAGGGAAGAGAAACGTTGTAAATCACACTGGGCCCCGCTTTTAAGAGCAATTTCATTTGTAAAAATAAGCTCGTTTAAACAATATTTATTGTAACCAAACTTGTTTTCGGAGAAAAATATTTGTTCGTTGTAACCAGGTCTCGTAGTAACCGAACTCGTTGTAAGTGGAATCCATGGTACAGTAATGGAAGTATGTGTGTGAAATATACGACTGTTCTTGAAATGGAAATGTGTTTGGCAATTACAATGGGCCCCGCTTACGACGAGTTCCCCGTTAGAACCAACGAACAATTACAATGGGCCCCGCTTACGACGAGTTCCCCGTTAGAACCAACGAACAATGAGAAATATGCCACTGGTTTTGGTGATGTTTATGTTTGCATTATGACGTAAGAAGAAAGCGGAGAGCTAAAGCTCCCTAAAAGTAATTCCGATATGATTGATTCTGCTTCTCGTTTTTTCTCGTTTCGTCGCGAGAAACACGTTTTTACAAAACCCAACTGAGATCAATAATTAAAATGTACTGTTACCACGGCAACATAAATAACTGATCGTTGTTATGGTAACAGCATGTCACAACAATAAATTAGGTCAATCAATTATACAACATGTCTAGGAATAATACCCTCTGGAAATAAATACAACTTATTTACTTAATTTATTAAGTAGAATTTCAAGGAAAAAATTCATTGATAAATAATTTTTAACATTTATAGAGAAACATAACGTTGATACTACAGGCAACATAACAAACACATCGTGGTAACTAAGGAGTCTCTGTTACCTGGCAACACAAATCCAGGTTTTAACTACGACAACTGCAGTAACTTTCTGCAGGTCGCAGAAGGGAAAAGGGTATATAACGAACAGAAGGAGGGAGAAGGCAAAACACTCTGATTACGTATAATTTGATTCTAACACAATTCAAATCTCCTGATATTCCAATTCAATTTGAATTTCGTCTTATTAACTGTCAAACCCCAATTAACATGGGAAATTAATTACTTAATGATTTCTCCTGGTTTTAAGAGTAAATTGTTATAAAAATGAAACCCAAGGAATTACCGATAATCGCTTCAGTAGTTACTTTTCAAGTCTACTTCAAAAATAGCACCACATAAAAATGTTCTGGGGAAAACAAAAACTAGTTCGCAAAACGGAAAAGAAACCATTTCTATGTTCGTAACTATGGTAACGGTAGTATTTACATCATGTACACGTTTATATTTACGTCCTTGCTATTGTTGTACACACATTATGAAACACTGTACACACCAAAAAATACATCAATCACAACGTTCCTCCCTTATTAAAGAAACGACGTCACAACGTCATTATGTCGTGCAAGGTTGCTAAGTAACTAGTGCAAATGAAGGTCAGCTATTTTAGCCTTGCATATTGATAAGCAAGAAAGTGATAATAAACTGCGGAAATGCTTGTAATATCAAAAAGGATCCTGCTGCCCTGGGACGAAAAGTTCCCAGAAGCCTTGTCAGTTCCAATTTTGTACCTAATAATGTTACGAATAAGACAGCTGTGTGAATACTAAAACAAGAAATGTTTTCTCCTGCCATTTCAACACATTATCACACAAAAGCAGATCTAGCAATTCAATCTGGAATAAATAAGTAAGAGAAACAAAATCTCAAGCTGAATGAATACATGTCCGAATCCAACAAGTGCCCTGTATCCACTGAATCCTCTTGTATCATGATTTACTGTCAATCACACGCGGAAAAAGTGAATTTTTTGATTGCTGGTCATTAGGAATGGCGATTGTCTTAATGTCTGTTTACACGTACCGTCACTGAGCCGGCCCCCATCAAAGTTTAACATTGTGCTAATGGTATTGTCCCTCACCAATGGCACAGTGTTTGACTTCGACGTAGACGGGCACGGTGACAGTTACAGACCTTTACCGAGTCACTATTGTAAGGCCGTTTGTATTGTATTTTGTGTTTCTGCGTGCAGATGGTCAGATACCATTCTGTTGCTCTTGCGATCACTTTCTCCCAGTGTGATTGACCCCCACTGATTGTAAATAATTTTACCCTTCCTATCCTATCCGTGCCTTTAAAACAAACACAAAGCAGTGGCGCCCCCTACTGAATTAACATTCTACTCGTAGCTAAACTGGAAAATTAAACTACAGAAAACTGCCGATGCCAAACCAAAGAGCACGTTAATGATTAGATTCACAGTAGAATTTCCTTTAGACGACCTGCGGACGGCCGCTCAATGGCCTCCATTTTACAACCAGAATTTGTCATATCCCGTTGCTATCCATTCTATTTTACCCCCTTTTGGGCAGTCATTTTATTTTCGTGGCTAATATCGTCCAAAATATCTTAGAAAGAAGGTCAGGTTTTACTGGTGAGGAAAAATACACAACATACTCCCTCCCTAAACAAGCAGTTTTCTTGTAACTTTGGCCACTTTTTGACCACTGCATTATCCAGCTCCAGATGAAATGTTGCCAGGTGACCATCACACACATTCCAGTTGCTAGGTAACCGTATCTACAGCAACATAAACACAAAACAACAAAACTACATTAGGTGTCGGGAGGAAAGGATAAAAATGCCCTTCAGTCGTTATAAACATAATGCACGGTTAACAACGCACTCTATATACAGGGTAATTCATTGGGCGGGCCCCGTTGGGCGGGGGCGGGAGTAATTGGGCGCTTGATTAAATGTTTGTCACACACGTATTATTGTGATTATTAATCGTAGTAATGAGCATCATGATCGTAATATAAGACACAGCGAAGTAGTTCAAATCTGCAGGTTTATAGACGTAATAGTAGTGGTAGTATTGTCAGTTGTCCGTTGCTAGGTTGTACATGTATCAGTAGTGTCCGTTGATAAGGTTTCTCAATTGCCAATCATGTTCGTTTCATTTTACCGCAGCAACGGTAAAGTATTGTATGGATTGCTTGTGTTCCTTGCTCTTGGATAAACGTGAACGAGTCTACACAATAAACAACTCCTGTTGAATCTGTACGTAGAATGGTTTGTTAAATCCATTAAGAAGTGCTGACAGGATTTTGGGGGTTCGTTTGCTTTTTCTGTTTCTTCGCTGAAGCAGAACTTGACCTGGATCGTTTGGGAGCGACGTGCGTATGCGCTGCTGGTTTCGCAGCTTCCTGAGTCGTACCGTTCACGGTTGTCAAGACAGCGCTGACGTCATGTCGCCCTGGCAACATCGCCAGTGGTAACGCCAATTTGAGACCCGTTGCTGGCAAAGTTCCGTCAGCTCTGAACTGATTGGCTGTCAACAGCGGTAGCGTGGTGGTGGCTGTCTGCTGTGATTGGTTGGCGGTTGTAGCCACGTGGTTCTGAGGAACATTGCCCCCGGTCGTGTTAGTCACATGTTTGTTAGAGCGCTTACTCCTACTACGCTTCTTGTTGTTCGGTGTCATGGCAACCGGCGACTGAGAGACCAACTGTTTCAACTGTTCTGTTGCATTTAGCATATTTCCATTGATTTGACCTGGAACTAAAGTGGGAGGGGGCACGAGATTCGGAACAGATCCTGATTGTTGTCGGCCGGAGGGAGGAGACGAGAACAGCTGGGATTGCGCCTTGCCTCCCACTGAAGCGGCGGCCATCAAGGCGTTTTGCGGATTGACAGCGAATGCAGTGCCCCCTAGTGCCGCGAGCGCACTGGGCATCTGGATCTGCAGCTGGTTCTGGGACAGAGTCGGTGGCCCCTGCGGTAACTGAGCTCGTATCACAGATATCTGATCCTTCTGTTGTTGCAGATGCTGCTGCGGCTGTTGTGGTGGTGAACTTTTTTGCTGTGGTCCTTGTTGACCTTGAGATTGAAATTGACCTTGCTGTTGTCCTTGACTCCCCCTGGGTGAGGGTCGGGGCATCCCTTGAGCCTGTATAGTTTGTCCTTGGATTTGAAAACTTTGCGCGTGGTTCATGCGGCTGCTTTGTAGTATGTTCGGTCTGTGTTGATGCACCGGTGGCGGCGCCACGATCGGCGGAGACTGCAGTAGATTTTGCACAATCCCTCCACTAGAGGGAGTCCTTGGATTTGGCGTAGGCGTAGAAACGACTGGCGCGGGGACGGCTTGCTTGGAATCTCGACTAACAGCGGGAGAGTTTTGTTGTTGTTTGAGTGATGCGTTGCTACCACCGATTGTCTGAACCACTGAGCCCTGCACGATGGCATTAGGAGGCCCCTGCAGGAGAGGTCTCTGGCCGGTGCTAGGAGGTCCATGTCTAAGCGGTCTTGGGGAGGCGGTAGTAGGATTCAGTGGCGGTCTCTGTGCGGGGACCTGTGTGAGCGCCGGTCCCTGAACCAGCGGTCCTCCTGACGGTCCTGCCGCCACCAGATGGGCCTGCAGCAGTTGTCCTTGCAGTATGGGGAATGTAAGTGGCTGACCCGGACGTACCCCGGCTGGAAGCTGCTGCTGCTGCACGCCGCTTACCCCTGGCAGCCCGTTCACCTGCTGCAGGCGTGGACCCTGCACTACGCCAGCGGCAGCAGCAGCCGTGGCAGCGGCGACGGCCGATCTGAAGGCAGCGGCGTTGTTACTCGCACTGTTCGGCACGGCGTTGCTGCCGTTGTTGTTGGCGGTGTTGATGTCGAGCGCGGAGTTGAGCACGGATACAGTGAGCGCCTGTGACATGCTGTTGAGGTCGTGTGCACTTATGCTGCTCGCCAGCTCGCTCAGGTTCTGATCGTTTAAATCGTCAGGCATCGTTACGTCCAGGTTGTCGTCTCCGTCGTCTAAGTGCTGCGAGTTCAGTATCGAGTCTGGCAAAGGAAAATGGTAACAAATGGATTGAGGCGAAAAGCGAAAGTTATCGCAACAGAGAGCAACATGAAAAGTTGACCCAACTAGAATATGGTCGAGTAAACATTTCGTCGGATTTCATACACTTTAAGGCTGGTTTACACATAACGTCTGCGTTTGCGTTCTTTTGTAATGTCAAGTGTTACCATAGAACCCAATCTTGACGTTTGACGCAGACGCAGATATTACGTTACGTGTAAACAAGGCTTAAATACAGAAATGTCTCACTCCCCTCCCCCCCCCACAAGCCCGGCTACGCTTGTTTTTATTAAGTGCAAATGCACCAAACTTGTGAGAGATCACCCTGATAATCTAAATTCTCCCCGAGCAAAGATTAACGCTAAACCTGCCACTGAAAGGTTAACGCCTGTTCACACTGCTGCAGGCGCGGACCCTGCACTACGCCGGCGACAGCAGCAGTCGTGGATTGCGAAAGGGGTTGTACAGGATTCAATGGAAGTGTTCACATGGTGCGACTGCGATAATACCATCAGTTTCTATATCGCACATGATAAGGAAAAGCAAATCGCACAGTGTGAATGGGTCAGTGTTAGTTACTCTACGTCGAGTCAAATATGACACCCGTGAGTTATCAGCACAAACCTTTTCTCGGCCCTTAAGGCTTGTTTACATGTAGCGTGTGTGTCAGCGTCTGCGTCAAGTTTTGTATTGAGTCAGTGGTGACGTTGACGCACACGCACAGAATGGCTTCAGACCCATTCTCTGCGTCAACCATGGACTCAATACAAAACTTGACGCAAACGCGCATGCTACGTGTAAACATAGCTTTACCAATTGTACGTGTACGCATGTAACTACCTGCTATTTGTTTGGTGAGCTCGTCCCCTTCGTCCGTCTCACTCATGTAGGCCGCTTCGCCCGCCGCCGCAGAGAGCTTCTCGTTCCGGGACACCTCGGCCAAGGCCCGCTCGAACTCCTCCGTCTCCTGCCGGAAATCTCCGTTCTTCCCTTCTGTAATGAGACACAGCCCGATTACAACTATTTCCTATTCAAACGTTTGAATGTGAGACACGCGAGAGAATGTACCTCCAGTAATGCCCGTGAATATGTCGAACGCTTCCTCTGGCAGTTAATTTAGGACTTCATTTAGATCCTTACCTCCAGTAATGCCCGTGAATATGTCGAACGCTTCCTCCGTGAGTTTATTTAGGACTTCATTTAGATCCTTACCTCCAGTAATGCCCGTGAATATGTCGAACGCTTCCTCCAGTAGTTTATTTAGGACTTCATTTAGATCCTTACCTCCAGTAATGCCCGTGAATATGTCGAACGCTTCCTCCGGTAGTTTATTTAGGACTTCATTTAGATCGTGTTCGTCGAGGAACTTTGTCTGTTCTGTGTCGTCTAATCCAGGTAACAGCGACGACCCTATCTCACCTGCAACAAGTACACAAGTATTTTAATAGCTGTATTAATAGCTTTGTTAATCCCATACGAAAACACTAATATAATAATAATAATAATTTATTATCCATGTATCGTTTACAATTTGCACTGTGCAACTCAGTTTGAAAACAAAAATAATGTATACATGACGGATAAAAGGACAATGTAAAACCGGTTGGTTATCCACCGTGGTGGTCATGCCCTGAACATTTAATTTACAACAAAAAACACAAACATTAGGTTACTAGGATGGGATGGAATGACAATGCTAATTAAGTTAAAGCAAAGATGAGATGGAGAAAGCATTGTACCTTGAGTATGCATAGTTAAAAACTAATAATAACCGATAGTTGAACGTAGTATCTAAGAACGTAGTATCTAAGAAAATTTACTGTTTCAACTCGAACTGAGAGTGGGTGTGAATTAAAATACAGAGAAAACCGTTCCTTATTCCTTTTTAGCACAACTGTTACATCTCGGAGTGCGTGATGGACCATAAGCGTTATATCTAGAAAGTTACAGACAGATTTGTTGCATCTCGAATTAACAAATATTCTGTTAAAAGTATGATTGCATAGCTCGTTACATCTAGAATAATCAATGTACAGAACGCTTCTTAGTACTGTTACATCTCGAAGTTCTATGTGGTTGATGGTTACATCCAGTAAAAAATATTCTGGTATCAAAAAAGTTTCGGACTCATTGTTGTATATAGAAATTAAACAAAGTGGCAGCGATACCAACAAAATCTGATAAAAATAGCCCTGTGCGGGCTGAGGTGGTTTAAGTTGTATGTTTCAAAATGTCAATAGATGTCAAGTTGTCAAAAAGATGTCAAATAGTCAAACATGTGGATTATGGATGAGTTCACAAAAAAAGAAATTAACATAATGAGGTTCACACATATTGACGTTACATATCAAGGTCATCAAAATTGGTCAA
>JBCAUG010005816.1:0-11354 GCA_038406175.1 Haplosyllis leylae | reverse complement strand
ATTGGGCATTAGTCAGAATTTTCTGAGCATGTGCTTGTTTTTGTCATTTTAAACCTACTTCTAAATTGAAAACTTCATATATGGCTACGTCATTTAGTGCACAACACAAATATACATTTTTTATTGCAAGAATTAGTTTTGTAGGGTCATCAGTGGAGGCTGCACCATTCAAAAACTGAAGTTCCCATAGACTTACATTGTTAAAGCCTTTGTCAGAAATTAGTGATATATCCGTTTTAGTCCGAAATTTTTGCTGTTCCTTCAGGGTGCCTTTGAGGAATGAAACGTACCTTCCCAGGTTATTCACTATGCCGAACCATTCGTGCCATGAAATAACTTCAAACTTGCCAAGTGCAATATTTCTTGATATCCTCATTTGTTGGATCAGTTGATTTTTTGCAGAATTTGAGACGGTTAAATTTTTAAAAAGAATGGAAGGTTTCACAAAATTTGATTTTGAGTGTTTGCAAAAGGTGAATAAGTGAAACACGAGAAAGGACGAGTCCACAGGTGTAACACGATGACCATTACATAGGTAGCAGTACTTACGTGGTATCGTCTAAAATATCCAACATCTTTATTGAATGTCACATTTGAGACCTTAAATTACAAATACTAATGTTTGCCGCCCGTGTACGTAGTACGACGGGAGCTTTTGTTTTCACTGGTGTGTCTCTGTTCAAGGAGGTATCCTAGCCTCTGGTCCCAGGTCCCTTCCCATGCTCTTGTCCAAGGTCCTTTCCGGGGGTACCCTTTGGTCTCTGGTCCCAGGTTCTCTCCAGGGGGTACCCCTCAGACAGAACAGGGGTACCCCCGGACAGGACAGGGGTATCCCCCGCCCCGGAGAGGAGTGGTGCTACGCCGCGGGCGGTATGCCTTTTGCGGTCAGGCAGGACTCTCTTTTTATGATATTTATTGTTTCCCAAAAACCAGTCATAGCGGCAAATTAAGCCAGAAATCTGAACCACAATTAATGTAATTTACCCTTGCTAACCAAACCCCCACTACAAGGGTACTTCTCGTTGAACTGTTTGGTGGCACCCCAACAGGGAATTTAACGTTTATAAAAATAAAAGAAATTTGGGACATATTAGTACTTAAATGGGGCCGCTGATAACCTTTAATTTGGATTTTCGGTGCTGTCTCCCAGGATAGTATCTAAATGGCACTTAAATGCCATGAGTTTTAAAAATATGGAAGAATGCCCCAGCTTACATGCTTCATCACCTACACACGAAAATTGAATATTTCCCCAGAGCAGATTCAATTTCTGGGGCTTGGAGGACGATGACACAGTGAATATTGGAAGAATCAATAAACTACATGTGATAATTATTTCCAATTCCAATTTCTTTCGTAATTGAACAATTGCACATCATTGCAATAAATAATTAGTTTATCCACCAAACTCCTGGTAATAAATGTTTTAAAATCCTCTCGAAAACGTGGCAGTAGCTTTGATTTGAATACAACCTGTGAATCAGTGAAGTGTTGATGATTCTCCTTTTTCAACCAATTGTTTTCAGATGGAAAGTTCACTGTTTTGTGCTTTAAATCTAATGCCAAACATCCAGCTTCTGATTTATTTGATGGAAATAAAATTTTTTTTTGTTTTTATTTTCTACGAATTTTTTCAAGTACAATTATCAGAATTTAGTAGTAATTTTCTTTAAATTTTCAATTGATTCTCCTTCAAAATAGGAGATCCGTGCCGAGTTTCAATACAGTAATAGTATCTACATTTTATGTTTGATCCATTGTCCGCTTAAATAGAATCTAGTGTTCCTTAACAGTGACTCAAGCGGTTTCAACTTTCGACATGATGTTGATATTTGTTGCACAATAAGAACACGAATTATGCGGCTTAAAAGAAAGATTTGAATAGTGGAATTTATTCAAAAAACGAATAGTCTGTCTCACTTTCTTAAGGCTAATTTCGTGTCCGGATGCTGATGCTCTACTTTACCTTGAATGTTCATTCATTTCAAATATTTCTTATCTTTCAATTTTCTTTACTAATATTTCTCGCTGACTTGTAGAATTGAATGCGATTTTGTAAAATTGTATTGCACCTTTTTATCACCTTCAGCTGACATTTCAGGTGATAAAGAGTTTCTTCGGAACATTTCTACGATGATAAAATAGCATATTGATGAATTCTACTGGTGATATTAGCTATTTCTCAACATACTGCACGTGCACAATCAGGTTTTTCACGATGAGGAAATCTGACGCATTACTGTCAGATTATCTGACAGATCTAATGTTATACAGGACAAAATAAATTTCGTCAAAAGTTGGGTTTGAACCGATGACTTCCAGATCATCACTTTAATGCTCTACCAACTAAGCCAGGCAGGAATTTGTTAGGCAGGAGATTTCTAAAGTGAGCTTTGTTTGTTTCGTGTACCACTTCACATGTTGAACTTTGTTCATTTCTAGAATCAATAGAGCATAACTTTATATAATGATTCACACAGACAACCAAATAATGACTTAGCTCAGTTGGCAGAGCATTAGAGTGGTGATCTGGAGGTTGTGGGTTCAAACCCCACTGGGGAAATTTTTGATTACATTTATTTTGTTTTGTAACTTTAGATCTGTCAGATAATCTGACAGAAATACGTATCGTGAAAAACTAGAATGTGCAATGGCCGAAAAGTGATTTTTGTGATGTTTTGTGTTGTTCAGAAAAAATAACATCAATTGAAAGCTGTGTATGAACAGTCGATGTTGCTAATTATGTGAAACCATTACCTTAAACTATCAACCAATAAAATAGTTTAGACGAGTATGGCATGCGATATCAATATCAAAAGTATGATTTCGAAAACCAGATGGTTTACAAGAATCAAATGTGTTTGTTTTTCATTTGAAGATTTGTATTTCTGGCATTGTACAATGTTTACATAAAAGCACTGTTAGCCATCGAGTACACTCATGCATGATAATCATTCTATTTCAAAAGATCAGCACGTTTCTGCATTGCGGAAATCCCACCTGAAAACTCCCACAACACAATCTCCATAATCGAATTCCTGTCCATTCATAAAGAATGCATAATAAGAGAACTTTCATCTACAAAAGCAATATTCCAGTGTAAACATCAGAAGATATTTTTAAGCCCAATGCTAAATATACACGCAGACATTATCTTAGTAGTGTGTAAATTCCCTATTTTCCGAGTAATCCCACAAATGGGATGGACACAAATGTGTGCATTTGTCAATGGACACATTTCCAGGAATCTACCGTCCTGGATCCATTTGTCCATGTGTTGATTGTACGAGGGATTTTTTCAAAGGCGGTGCACCTATTTGGGGTAAACTCCAAATCTTTAACATCTTTCTTTGTCTACTGAGAAAATGGCATTATCGTCGAAGTATTGGTTGTAAAAATGGTCATTATGTTTCGTGGAATTTATTTCTGAAAAGTGAATCATGAATGAAAATAAAAACACTTCACCGCTATCACTACATTCTTTATTAAATCGAGTTTAATAAGGAACAAAAAATCAGAAAAGAAGCCTACAAGTATGCTCACTTCCATCTGAAAACATCAAGATATATCAGTTCAGTGGTCATATAATAATATATTTATTCCCCAAAAAAGGATTTTGTGTTTTATGCAATTTTCAAGATTCTCAATAGTCACAATGATCACATCGCACATGTGTGTTTTCCTGTGCGCATAGGAAGTGAACTTGGAGCCACTGATACTCCTGTTTTGGACTTCTTGTGACGTCTGCCCTGGGTTTCAAAGGATGGATCCGTCAGCATGGCAGCCGAGCCTTTTTGATCCACGTACTTGCAGATGTGTCCACAAGCATAGGTGGAGGTTCGGGACTCGAACCCACGACCGTCTGTGTGGCAAGCACAGAACTGTATACCATTCGGAATGAACTTTGACAAACGTTGAAAAAAAAGTCGGAAACGCATCAACTTTGAATTTGAAAGAGACATATTCAATTATCACACAAAAAATTATGGCTTTTTCTTCTTTGTCTTCTCCGTTTTCATTTTCGTACCTTACATTTTTAGAAACTATTGCAAAATTTAATGACTCTGAAAACGTTCAACCTCTCAGAGGAGCAACGCAGTTTAACTGACATTTGTTTTTCCAATTTTGTACCAACAAAACAAAAACAAAACAAATCTCGCTTTAATGAACAAAAAAGTTTACAACATCAAATGAAATTGGAAGCTTCTTTTGTCAATCAAATAGCTTAAGGTGGGTGGGTGTAAAGCAATTCTTATGATTGTTCCCTGGATGTTAAATATTATTCAATTCATATCACTTGGAACAAAAAAATTATTTCAAAATAGAAATTTTAAATCCGATCAAATTCGCTTTCTGGATTTCTTATCTATTGTAGTTATTCGGGGTTTACATAAACAATGCTTACTTCATTTTAACCTGACCCTTATCGGGATAGGATGCCCATTTCTATGATCATTAAGTCATAATGGGAATCAATGGACGCATTAAGTATACACATTTCAAAACATTCCGTTTTAAATAATGGACACTTTTTCCAAAGGACTTTTTGGAATCAAAGTAATTTCCCTGTGACTTGACTGTGGTTTTGTCTGATTGAATACCAGTGTGGTTGATGAACCTCAATGGACGATTCCTATTTTCATTAAACAGCTTGATGATTGATGATGTTGGTTGTAACAACTTGGAAAAATCAGGGAAATTACGAATCAGGTCGACATGTCAGGCTAAGAATTCCTGTCAAATTTTTTGTCAGTTCATGAGCTTATATTAAACCCCATCTCTTCATAAACTTCAATAGTGTGAAATGTCTTTGCACAGCAAAAATACATTCACTTTTTGGATTTCAACGAACGTAATGAGGATGAAAAGGTTTTATGATGCACCTTTCAACAACGAGAGAGGAAAGTTAGTATAAATTCCTTTAAAGAATCCATCATTCACTAGACTGAATGCCAGGCTGACTGGGAGTGCACATAGTGACAGCAATTGCAATTACAGCACATAGTGACAGCGATAGAGTTTTTCACAAACGCTCTCCAATAAGAATGACAACATTGCCAACTTCGTTTTAGCTCTGCCATTAAAAATCAACTTGTCCAATAAAGCATGCAACCTTGAAATATAATCCTCATGTACTCCTTGATTTCTTATTTCCCATTTATTAATATAAGTTGGTGTAGGTAAAAAAACTGCAAACATATGGTTATACAAAGTTGGCAATAATGCCAATATTGCCAACTTTGTGTAATTGTGAAAAACTCGAATTGCAATTACAGTAACCTCCACATACAGCTAATGCTTACATGATGTATGATATAAAAGGCGCCACCATACAGTCCAGATATACAGTTAATGCTATATGATGTATAATATGAAAGGCGCCACCATACAGTTCAGATAAAATCAAATGAAATTACATAAACTTTCCTGGAGCAAGAATGTAACTTCAGGCTTGTCAAAGCCTTGCTGAGTCATAAAAAATGAGAAATCTCTCTCTCAGTGATGTAAACAATTCTAAACCACCATTAAAATGGCAAGGTACGATACCTGTAATTCAGGCCAGTATTGCACGTAACGTATCCTGCAAAATCATCCTATTCAAGAACAAACAATAGTAAAGGCAGAAACGTTTCAGTTTCACCGTTGTTTATTGAAGAGTCTGTTACAAACCAAAGAATCAAGGCAAATTTTCTTTATTTTCAGAAAATAAAGGATCGAGAAGAATCTCTGAAGAGCTTTGAAGAGTAAAGATGTGAGTGTGCTTTGATTAGATACACAAAAGAAGATTGAAGGAAAAGTCATCCGGGAAGAAAATTATGAAAAGCACTGCAAGACTTGGGTGAACAGTCTCAGATCAGTAAGGTAAGTTTCTTTGATGTAACGATTTTCTCGAAAACGAGTGCATCAATCGAGTTGTTCCGGAATACACAGTTACCATTTTTGCTAATTTAATTGGAAATAATTACCAGCCAAACAGACTATAAAGGCATAACTAGAAATACCTTAACAATGTAGTTAACAGGAGAAAAACGGAAATTCAACAAAGTACTCTCATTGTTTAGGTTAATTACTGTTTCGTGGTTAATAATACACATCAAAACTGTTTCGTCAATTTTCAGATTAAAATTAAAACTCACGTTATAGGTAACTATTTATTAACTATTCATTAATTTTGGTCAGATCAGACGGATACAAAAATTACCACATATTGTAATTTCAATAAACTAGTTTGCAGCTTCACAGTATGTGATGGTGAAATGGACAGATGTAAAGTGGAGGATGAATTACTCTGTAATCTTGATTATTTCTAGAATCGATGGTCTGAAAGTCTGAACCTGACAAGCAGCGACAGATTAGCAAAGTTGGATAAGCCTTAGACTGCTCCTGGAAATCAATTTTGTACCATGATGTCCGAAAAGTCAGATTTACGTTATTTGTAAAATACTCGAAAGTTCACACAACAAACGTTTTTCAGTAAACTGCAGGAAATTGTGATAGTTACGCCGACTTCTACAATGAATCGAAAAGACATAGTACTGGGATGGTGTGGCTTTGCTTTCAGGTAATGTGGTGTAACAGTTTGATACGCTCTCGTGTCTCAGTGAACATAAGGGGCTTAATAAACTGGAATTTCCGTTCAAGTATGAATATGGGTTGCCCAGTACACCAAATTTGGTGCACTGCACAGCCCTGGCAGAGGTCAAGGGGCATATTTAAACATGTGAGGTGTGGTGGAGTGCTCATTGTGTGCAAGTCAGTACAGTACAAATGCGAATGCTGCAGTGGTTTTACAGATCGTGACAGTTAGAAGTTCAGTATATAATATTAAAAGGTGACAAATTACACGTAAGCCATGATGAAATGGCTACGAACAATAGAGGTAGGATTTCAATTTCACGCAACCATCCTTTGGGATGAAGAAAATCGATCAACTTTAGATTACATAACCACAGGCTGACTGAGATAACAATTTGAAGAACACTTTTTCAAAGACTCTTCAAATTCACAATGGAGAGTTTGCAAAATGATGGATCTTTTCATGGCCATTCAAATCCCAGATCAATGTTTTAAATTTGACAAACGACATGGAGTTTTCCGGCATCGTAATCCGTTGCATGTTGAATTTATGAACCAGTTTTGATTGTTTGGTTGATTTCTTCGATCTTGTTTGTTTCAATCCTTCTATTTGGAGCTTAGTTAACAGAGGATCGTGTAACAGCTATTAAAATTGTTCAGAGATTACTCATTGTTCTTCCTGGAATATAAGAGTAACCGGTTTTAGTTGGCCAGTTGTGCCATGCAAATGGGATGTCTATGGTCTATTCTGCTCCTCTACACTATCCATCTTAAATTCCATTCAAACTAATTTCAATGTGTTTGATTTGTTATTTGTTTCACCTTTACTTAGTTTTGTTTACTTCCAGACGTATTGTTTAAATTTAATAAGCCGTCTTGAATGTCACCACTAAAGTGTTAATATATAACCTCAGAAAATAAACACAAGGACATATTGGCCTTGACAGTTGGCTAGATAAATACTTTCATTATGTGCCACACCAAACTTTGTCACAAGCATTATTATTGGAAAAATCAATTCCAACCGGTCCTACTGGGGCATTCAAATGATATCCAGTCTGTTTCCATCGCATTGACTACTTAATTAAAGACGTTCATCCCACCTCTCACCAAACTCCAAGGTCTCTGTGACCTGAATTTGAAAAACGGGATTTGGTGAAATCTATGTCCATGGAAGCAGTACTCAGTGGAGTCATGCAGCATCTTGCCTCCTGCCTAAAGAAATAGCATCTAATGTTCAAGGTTAGGACTCTTACTCTACTTCTCCGCAGGATTAGCCCATTTTATTTTCTGTAGAATCATCCAGAGATTGGTGAATCATATTACACCTGCTAAACAAAAGGGAAATGGCATGTGCACTTTCATTTTGAAAGGAGTATATTATCTACATTTTGGATGTGTTTTTAGGAATTCTTCAACGGAAACCTATGTAGAATTGGGAACGGTCAAATATTCCTAACTATTGGTCTGCGTAGTTTACACTGGTCCAGAAGGTCCATCCTTGTGAGATGACTATTATCCCTAGTTGATAACACAGCATGTGGGACTGTACTGTTAAAAATAAGTACTTTGGTATTTGTAGCAACTTATTAGCCAGAAGGTTAAATTAAACAAAACAGGCTTGAACATTAATGTTTGATTCCATTATATTTGTTTAATTTTCAGCATGCTTGACAAATCTACTGAGGACGAATGAAGAATAAAGGTGATGTCATTCCAATTTAACAAGTTACACACTTTTGCGAACAAACCTAAAGTAATAACGCTTTGTGTTAACAATTTCATTTGGATCAATGTACATAAAATCTTTTCGCAGTCCTTTTTGAGAGCACGCATGTGTCCTTGTTTAAAAAATAGCTTTGCTGAAAAGGTCAAAATCAATTAATTTCGCAGGAATGTAGAAGTGGAAATATGTATAAAATTTTAATAACTTTTGGAATTAACTTTCTAAATTAAGGCCGCTCTCTAAAAATAGATCATCATTTCATTTTAATCTGTAGGGTGGACCAAAATGGTTTATGTTGAAACTACCTTGTCAATGTAAATACATTATTCTGTTCCTGTATGCCATATTGAAGAGAACCTACTTGTAAAGAAAACAGTTTTCCATCCAACAAGATTAATATATTCATCAATGTAGATCTAATTGGCCAGTTCTAAGAATCACATTTTCTGTAGAATGTTCCCAATGCTCTGTGTTTTTACACCTGTCCAGTTGTCTCTTATTGTTGTGCTTGGAATTTCCACAGGATATTAGTCAGACCAGAAGTAACTAAGTTCTGTTTTGTTCAAGGTTCTTCTGGATGGGAAATGAATATCAACAACATGAACTTGTAACCTTTAGCAGTTTTCAACATTTCGTTTCACACTTTGTCCTAAAATGGAACTATCTGCACAACATGGTCACAGGAAACGTTTTCAAATTTTAGGCTTCAACAGTTTCCAAAATAGTACAATTTCTGTGGATATCACGCTGATCTTTTCTCAAGTGACTTAAATTATGAACTTCAGCAATAGTACGGAAAGTACACCCTGAAAAGGTTTATTTTGTTCAAATTGGTCACCTTTGTAATTTTTATTTCCATTCGAGATACAGAACTTGTAGAAACGAAATCTAAAATTTTACTGAACGAAAAAAATGCACCTATTCACCACTCATGACACTGGTGGTTCGCAGTCAAACATCGAGTACACGGACCTATGAGGAACCTCGTAGAAAGTTGTGGCTTGTCTAACATATTTTGTGGACATTTCTTTTAAGTACAAAAAGGCTCTATTTCTGTTGTCATCAAAAGGGCCACCTAAATTCCGTGTTCACAAATTCTACGTAAATATAATTAGCTTGAGGCAATTGGCCAAAAGTATCTAAATAGGCAAAACCCAATTGACAGCCCATTGACCTGGGAAAGGGGAAGCTCTCTTGTGCAGCTGATGAGGAATAGGAAGCTCTTAATAATATTAATGACAAGCAATGTAAAACTCAAAATAAAGCACACAAAGGGAAAGGTTAATCAGGGTGAATTATTATAAAGGAAATTGTAAAGAACACAAAAGTCAACCTGGCTCCTCATTGTGGCACTGAACCTTGTGAAGTACGGATGGTCTGTATCACATTCTGGAGGCTTATTAGGTAAATGAGCGGAATCCATTGATGCCAACACGCCATTGTTGTTTCTTCTTTCGGATTCCCTGAGGAGAATACAAATTTAGTTCCAAGGTTGCACTTCATAATCTGGGATAATTAACTCAAGAAAGCTACAATTTGTGCAAAAGTATATAACGGATTTTTGGGTAATAGCAAACAGTAACTCATTGGTGGCTCGTTAGTGTCACCTTAGTGGTTCGTTATGGGTTTTTGCTCCAAAATTTCGGGTCCATCTTTCGCACCCTTTGAACCCCTTTACACCCTTCGCACTAACGAGCCAACTGGTAAAACTTTCACTACTTGATATTTTGTAAGGTCATTGGACTTTCGTAATTCCTCATCTCCAGTATTGGCCTAAAGTGTTCTTATTTGGTGGAAAGACTGCTCACAGACGTCAATTCATTTAAGACATCAAAAGGATCAATTCGAAACTATGCATGACGGCTTGTAATACTGTTCGTGTCAACAAATCTGATTGGCCTATTCAGGTCAAAATATATTTAATTACTTTTCCTGAATCAGACTAAAATCAATCAAATCCATAAAAGCCTGGACATATGATGTTTCAATGTGTTATAAATGACGCAGGTACCACAGTAACGGGGAGTGGGTGTTCCGGATCTTAAATAATTAAATGCATTCTTCTTTTCAGAAAAAATTAGACTTTCAGACTTTCATGGTCTGAGCCCCATCACAAAGCTGGATTGTTCATTTACACAGATAGATTGGCAATTTCCTCCGTTAGCTGCTTGTCGGATTGACATTTTGAAAAGAAATAAACACCTTGAGCATTTTGATACTTCGGACAGAACGTTCTGTATTCTTCATGTGTGAAGATGTGCAAGACTATTTTAGATTGTAACATTAAGTTTTCTCAGATATTAGCATAATTTGGTAGGTATGGATTTGGCTAGAACATAAAAAACATCATTTTGTTCCTGAATATTGTTGGTGGCTACTAACATAAGTTTCACTGATGTTCTACTTCTGCCAAAAATTAAAAAGAAAACAGACAAATATTTGTACCTTTAAGTTATTTTTCCCTCAAGCCTCTTTTTGTTGGGACTGTAAGGGATATTGGCAATTTCCTTTTGGCTTTGACAATACGACTTGTCCACCTGATTAGCCTGGCTGACCTTCTCTGTAGACCCTTCAAGAAACAAAGCTAATGGGCTTTCTCTCACCCAGCTTTGTACTGATCACGACCCACAGCTACTGATCCCTATATGGGTTATTGAATTCATCCCGATGACTGAAGGTTGTGTGTATTTGGATGTGCCATGAGAAGGTCCATGTTCTGTTGTAAACATCTCAGGTTGTTCGAACACAGGAAAATGTAATAAGCATTGTGAATTTGTTTAGCACTCTCATTACAATATCCAATCTGTTGTTCTTTTCGTAGTTAGAACCACCGTTGCTAAGATCGGTTCATAAAACATGAATTCATACGATAGGTATTGCAGTGCAGAGAGTTAACAGCAATTTTGCAGTTAGTTTACTTTGGTTTCTCGGAATTGTGCTTTCGTTGAGCAACAAATGAGAAGTTACACTTTTCATGGGAATCATAGAAATCACACTGGAGACACATTGTAAATTCAAATAGCTGGTAATTTTTGGTATTTTCATTCAGTTT
>JBCAUG010005805.1:0-11355 GCA_038406175.1 Haplosyllis leylae | reverse complement strand
TAATTAGCCATTAACCATAATTGCGTTCAGACGGATAAATGTCCGGTGAACTATGGTCAGGACAGCACGTAACAGTCTGTAACATTAACCGCCACTGTTTACATGGGCACACGCACACGCCGGCCGTAATGCCGCGTAATCAATGACCACTGAATGAGGGGCGATTGCAGAGTGTTACCGCGGACTTACGCTAGGTTACGCAACGGAGCCGTCTCCCGTCATAACAGCCCCCTCAACTGTCCTCTGATGCCCGAATTGCGGCCCATCTCGTATTGTATTCCATCAAGTGAGCAAATCCAATTTTAATGTATTTTCTGTTTGCGGTAATGCTCATTGCCTTCAGACTAAACTTTGTTAATAGTAGATTTCCCATCACTTTGTGCACATTTATAAACATATTGTTTTTGAAAGTAGAGAAAATTACGATCATTCTCCACTTTTGTATCTTCATATTTATTTCATTATAAAAGATAATCATCTACTCTTTAAACTTATCTCCGATGCACACAGTACCTAATTTTAGTCCTTATAAATTTTGGTCCTATTCCAAGGAAGTCAGTACAGTACAGCACATCTTTTTGTTCTTTTCCAAGAAAATCAGTATATCTCTGTGAAATAATCTTCCTTTGGAAAATAATTTCATGCTTAAACAATTGGAAAACATTTCAAATTCGCTCACATATTAAAATGAAATAACCTGATGCTGTGAATGATTTCAGATACTATCTATCGCTGCGTTTATTTTCTCACACGAGCAACACATACTTTAGTTAATGTTTTAATGTAGAGGCATATAAATTTAATTTTAAATGTTATTGAGATTATAAATGCGTGAAGTAAAAATAGATTTGTAGATAGTAACACTTGCATTCGTGGTGATAAACATCTGTCTAAAGACACCAGAGACCAAATCAAACCTACTTTTCTTTCTCTCCGTTCTGTACACTCACTGTATGAGATGATTCACCAGTCAAACTTTTTACGTCTCACATGCAGGAAGAAATTTGATATGTATTTTGGGAGCTTTTGGAACTTAACCCCATCCCAGCATCATACCGTGCCATGCCATGCTACGGTCTCGGCAGTTGCTGTACATGTTGAAAGCCCCTCTCACATGGACCTGAGGAGCCGAAGTTTACATTACGTTTGAAAAGGTTCTGGGATATTTCGAAACTATCGACTTTTAACGTCTGATGTCAGAAAGGTTTCATTTTGTCTTCAATGTGGGTCACATTGGCCATAAAGAACTGTTTATCGCTGGTTCCTAAAGACCCACAAAGATCAGAAAAGAACAAACATAAAGCCCATTGAAATGGGAATGAAAATAAACCAAAATCTCGAATTGGAATTTTTCAGGTGCGATATTCTGGCCAAAAAAGGGGTTTTTGGAAAAATTCTTTGCGAACAGCTGACTCATGTCAAAGGTCATCCCTGCACAGCAACATGTTCATTTCCTATGAATCTGCAATGTGGTTTGCTCTGAGCCACAGAACATAGAAAATAAAACCAATATACCATACCTTGTGTGGTTTCAAGTGAGCTGTACCGGTCCCCTTGCCCTGTTTAGTGAGACCGAGTTGTTGGCATAGTTGTATGACCTCCACGGCCAAAGCAAATGTAATCTCCTACGGTAGTTTTTATCCGAGAAATTGTGTACTCCAATAGTGTTGTCAGTGCAATATCAGTGCTTCAACAAGGGGTCACACACCTCGTAAGCCATTTTAACACTGGTAGTCCAACGTGGATGTGGTTAAACGAGTCCAAATTGCAATAAAATCCACTAGAAACGGAGCTAAGTACACACGATGTCTATGTTATGGTGTAGGGTAAAGGAATAGACGGAATCAAGATTGATCGTGTGCTTGGGTCGTGGCCTTTCAACCGAGGGAGGAGCCAGCGGAGTAATCATCATAACCGAAGCCTACTCCTCTATTGGCTGATTTTTACTACGCTTTTCCATCACCTGGCTACACTCCCCTGCACCACATGTGCATTTGTTGTGAATTTTTGGAGGCAAACAAGCAACCAAACTGTGTTTGGTGACCGAAATGGATTTTGACTGAATTGATGGTGACATGGCTGTAGCACTTTGACCATTCAGTCTAAAAGATATGTCCATATCGATAAAGTGATTTCGACTACCATGCATTCTTAAACAGCCAACCAGCTAATTACAGATAGGAATTAATTTTCTCTCGGCAGACTCCCACGAAATGGTTGGTTCCTGCTTGGCTTGGAAGAGCATACTTCACTTCATGTCTTTTATTCTCAGGAGTAGTGGTCAGTATTACCAGTACTTCCAAGCAACGCACAACACACAAATAGCGCTTAAACATATAGACAATCATACTTCCATTGAATATTGAAGCCAAAAAGAAAATGTGTGGACAACCACTGTACAAGGAACAGCAGGCACCACAAAAAGTTCATGCTCACTGCTGATGAAAACAAATGCACAACAACGTGAAAATCTCGTGCGGAAAATAGAGTCAAGCTTTCTTTGTATTTGACAATTCTCGTCGTGTTTGACTTGTGTTGACAGAGACCAGTTATTGCCTCAATATCGGCTGACGTAGGCAATGCCTATACCAGCTCAATATCTATTTTGGATTTTGATTCAACAAAGGCTGACAAAAAGTAAGTCATGATGACCACATTGGATAAATTTTGTGGAGCAATACAAAAACTCACATCAAGCTCGTAACCCTTACATGGAGGTACCACATACATTTTGCATTCACATTCTCAGTCCCAATGTGATTTTTTGACTTTGTACCAATAATTAATAAGATTTAAAACAATGGAGTGGATCGGTGTTTGTTTATTGTTTAACCCAGGCAGTGCCTCTGGGAGATGCGAATCAATTTGGTGGAATCCCAATGCCATGTCATCACTCAAATTACTGAAAATTTCTCTACAAATCTACAATGTATTTGCTAATTTAATGATGGTTGTGTAAATTGACAGCCAAAATAAAGAGAACATGAACATGTTGTGCTCTTGATGCAAAAAAAGTTTAGGTTTTTAATAAGCCAACAAAACAGACCAACATGTTTGATGCACCATGTGTCATGGAGCAGCTTCATTAATATAGCCCATTATATTTTGCAGTTTTCTGTCATACATAAAAATCCCAATGGTTCGAATTTTAATTAAAGTAACGCTTGTTGATAAAAGATACTCCGTGTTAAATGTGGCAGTAGCATTGTGTACTGACTCTGCAGAAGAGATTAATTAAACCTTATTACGACTGTTATCTGATAGGTCAGTTCTGAATAATTCAGTGTCATTTTACACAGAGTTGAGAAGACCAAAAAGGCAATTTTTATTTGTAAAGCTCGCCTATCTGTGGTTAAACATGGACATGTCAGGTCAAAATATTGAAATGAAACTCGTATTTTAGAGCACCATATCCAGAAATGCAAAATATATTAATATATAATATATTAATACGAGAACAATGGAAGTGGATTTTGAAAGTGTTGGCTGGGTATTTGAGATGTTTATTTATCTTATTGAGAAGACAGGTCATTGACAGTAAGATCTGTACATTGTTGACTCATTTCTATCACAGACCCATTTGTTTACCTCTTTGTTTAACCAGATTAGCCTTGGAGTGTCAGCAAAGTCTGCGAGGCGAGGTGAACATTTGGGATATACACAGTCTATCTTGGTTCTTGATGACCTCTTGGCTATCTCTATTTGCCCGGGGGTCTCAGAATAGTAACGTGGATTCTATTCTAAACCCATAGACCAACCTTCTCACTAAAATGTGACCTTCATCAAAAGAGAAATGTGAATGCCATAAAAATGATTCACGCAAGTCAGAATAACTGTCAAAGGTTTATGAATAATTTGTAACATAAGCCAGTATTTTCTTCTTAATATTCCAAGGTGTTGACAGCAATGAAATGGGCTATCAAAGTTGTAGACAGACATTATGGGTCACTATGTAATATCACTAAAATCTCTGGGGTAATGCATCAAGAAAGAACTTCTTTCCACCTAGATATCTGACCCCATCTGCACCTTTCAAAGTAAAGAGTAGTACAAGTCTGAACCAAATGCCGAGGTCCCTATTCCCATTGCATTTGAAAATATTGGCCTCCTGGACCCAACTTGTATGCCATAAAGCTGGTAGCCTATCAACCTATTGTGCTTACATCACCTGTAATGTAGATGTAATAGGCATTTTGCTGTATTGACAAATCTGAAATGACACAGATCAAAAAGATCTGCCTGGAAACCTTATGTAGTAGCCGGTATCATTGTAAAGATTACGACTTGGGAATGGATGTAGTAAAAGTGCAGGCCATAGGTGAACACCAGAGACCAGATGAGGTTCACAAGTAAAAAGGTGTCAGTGAACCCTTTGTGAGAGATCCTGGAACTCCATTGAGCGCTACCTAATGCCTAACAGTCCCTAGTTGCTTCCTTGGAGACCCTGAGTATGCCTCGGTAGTCACAAGTCATTGTGGTAATGGCAGAAAGCATCAAGGGAGCACCCAGAGAGCAAGCCCTCTCACCACAGACTGACATCTCACAATGGCTCCGAGGAAACCCATGTCACACAAGGACGGAAACCCCTGTGTCCAGGTAGCATATGTTTTCAGACTCTAATAGAGAGATATTACATTAGAGTTGGTTCCTACACGGATCTGTCTGACGATTACGTTTCTTTCTCCTTTCGTTTAGGTCAGTTTTTAGTTACATTAAGCTGCCACATTAAGACAGTAGCAGAAAAATGTATTGAAGGATCTACATGGAAACCGTTTCAAGAACGACCCTCGAGCAACTTAAGAGCCGGTGGTCAGTGAAAGGTCCTGTGGGGCTGTATCTCATTGAGATCCGGAAATGTAATTACACTAGGATAATTCATTCGCACAAGCTGCCTTACAAAAGCTTCCATACAGGAATATGACTATTGTTTCCTCCACTGGCTGCCATAAGTTATCAGTGCACATCCTGTAATACGTGCGCCTCTCAGCGCTTCCTGCGCTCTGTGTGAGCTTAATTAATGTCCAGTTAATAAGCGAGCATGAATTTCGCAGCCTCCTATATTAGAAATCAATGACGATGTGGCACGCATGGCATGTTCATAAAGACATCAAGGGAAGAACAGCTTATTTGAGCTGCACATCAGTTTTACGTTTAATTTAAGACAAAGCACAATTAGTTTGTTTTGACCTATTTTGACTTGGGTTCTTTCCCACTCCAAATTTCTGCACGATCTTTTATAAAAGTCTCAACATCATGAATTTTGATATTCCGTCTTTAAATCGCATTCAGTATTTTTTCTTTTGACTTAATTTTCTTGTCGTCAAATGTTAAAGTCACGACAGCAGCCGTTTTTGTAACAGCATACAAAAGCTTCACGGTTCGACTTTTCACTGTTTGAAAATTCTTTTTTTGTTTCAAAACAGAAATATTATTATATACGCTTGGGATAAGAGAAAAAAAAACTAATGACCTGGATGTGAGTGCCCGGACCATTAACCTTATGGATGTCCCATTAACACAATGGCCGTTAAATTCTGGCCATCGTCAACAGCTTGATTAGGCTGGACCAACAAGCCTTGAGACAGAAGCTCACTTAAGATGCAGCATTGGGCCCCGCTCGCTTAATTCTGCTTAACACGGTTTAGCTGGACAGTGACACTGCTCACTTAATTCCCTGGTAAAGGTTAGACTGTCATGATGGCCCAGGTCATCAACAGAGAGAAAGGTTACTCTGCTGCGAACTACGTAGTGACCCTGTGGTCACTGCTAACATACACGAACACTTCACTTGAATCACAATTACCACACGTTACATTCCAACATGCAATACACCACTTGGAGGTGTAAGAAGTGGCTTTAAATGTCTAACCACTGCTGTAAATGTAAAGCTGATGTCGTTTCATTGCAACATAATGGGGTCTCATTTCCATGTACCTTTTGTTGGCTAAAGGTACATTTCAGGGAAGCTAAATATTGTCTCCTGACGTGGGTCCAGAGATGAAAGGGACATTGATAATATTAGCGATAACTCGTCGAAAGAACATGCTACATGACGATAAAGATTAAGCCGTGCCTGTGAGCTATGTGCTTTACCCTATGATGGATTAGCTTCATCGCCACAGTCACAAAATACTCAAAACAACTCATTGAGTTTTTTTCTTCAAACTTTCAAAATTAAAGACTCTTATCTTATAAATTAGATGAAATCAGTGGTGCAATAGGTGGTGTAATGTTGGGTCAGAGTAGATGGAAGCTGAGCAAGGAATCGTTTTAGCAGCACTTTTACCTGACGTTCAGTCGTTCAGTCAGACGTTCCATGGACGAACACTACATTCATCGTAACACTCATCGGTCAAAATACAACTGTCTTCAAAACATGTTCAGCTGGCCGAACTCAACTGTTCAATGGAATTTGTTCCCGTGTAGTATTTTTTTTAAAAATCTCCTTATTTGTTTAACAAGGCGAGAGCCGTCTAGTAAAATTTAGTAGGAAGCACCAGATAAATTATTCACATAGTTGGAAATTGTACAATGTTAGCTGTGTCAGACATTCGGCAGTTTTCGGAAGAAGTGTAGGTGGTTTGGGGATAGAATATGAGGACTTGGGGACATGTTTGTGGCAGTTGTGAGACCTGCAGGTGGTAATTAACTGTACAATAGTCCTGCAACGTTATGCAAAAAAAAAAACAGCTTTGAGCCAAGTGTTCTATATTGTCCAGTGACCTACATTTATTCAAAGTTATAATATTTTTATGTAAACAAGAAATAACTCTTGCTAAACATTCATTTCAAGTAAAACATTAGAGATTAGAAAGAGACCAAAGATCTGTAAGAAAGGTTTGCACTTGATTTGTGGGGAGAAGTCATTTCAAAGTAATTTAGTTTGAGGCATTTATAAAACATGGACGTAATGAAAAGCCTTAATGGAGAGGAGAGAGAGAAGTAACTTTTTTCCATTAATGGCCACAAATAGATACTGGACAGAGGGGTCAGAAGATGAAACAGTCCCTACAACTAGGTCAGTAAGGCCACAATGTAATGGAGAGTTATCAAGCCCGAGGTAACTTTCTCCCCACAGCTCCAAGTATTCTCTTTCATTTAGGCCTGTTGTGGGCCTCAATTTCACTCTCAGGTCATATTCAATAGCAGGGTTAGATGGTTTTGTATTAAAAGGAGAGGTCACCAGTGGTTATTAGGATGCAGAAGAGGTCACCGCTATTTGGAGATGCAGCATAGATACTCTGTGCAGAAGAAAGCGAAGCTGAATCAGTTGAGGGATCCTGGGGGCATACAGCAATACTCTGATCTCTGTAAGGGCCTTCCAGGCCAATGCCTCCTTTTTACCTCATTTGCAAAAAGGACCTTGACTGCTTTAGTTGGCAAAGCACGTTTAGAAAAGGGTGGCATAATGAAGTAAAGCCCTGCATGGCTGAACTTATTTAGCCGGCACGTGCATTAGATCTTGATTGTAACTCGTGGTCCGGAACGTTTAAATCGTCGTGTCCAGTAACCTAGCCACATCAACATTGCCCAAATACGGATCCAGCTACTTGCAATTGACTTGTGTCGACCTCCAGTCATTTGTTTCAATAATCCAACTTCTTATTGATCACATTCCGCACTATTAATGGACAACCAGCATGGAATCCCTTCAATGTAAAAGAATTTGGGAGGTAATTCGGACTACAATGTACCATTTAGGCACACTATCAGTAAAAGCTTTTGGGCACTTCATTTCTGTCCCATGGCTCCGTCTTCATTGCAGCGTAAATGGTATACTCTAATTAATTGCTTCACAGCCAGGGGTGGCCAAACATTGGTCGTGAATGAAGTACAGGTATGATTACTATGGTGCATAGTCCCTTGGAGAGAAGAGGGTGGGAGTAGGAGCCAAAAATACAGGGGTTTTCTCACGCAGTATGCAACTTACGCTTCAGGCTCAGAAATTGAACGAGCCACAGGACATTATTGTCCCCACCTCATCAAGGGACGATTCCACAGTTCATTCTGAAACCATCAAACCCTTTTATGGCCAAAAGCCCCTTGTCGGCATCCTTCAAAGTTCCATTTACTTCTGGGAATAGAGGAGAATAAACTGAAGTGCCATTACGGGAAAAAAGTTGTGAATAAGAAGTATGCCATCGACTTGTCTCTCTTTTAGGGTGTTGTGACAAGTGGTTGAATACTTTTACCGTTAGAGGTGTGTACAGCAAGAGGCTACGGGACATTTCGAGTGTAGATCACTGCCTCAAGTGGAATACCAACAGTGACCACTACACACTGCTTCAGCTCTTCTCCTTTTACGTGTTCACTTTGTTCTCCAGTTCATAAACGTTTCCCCATTTTCTCTTTTCACGACTTGTACGTCTGTGTTTTTATTTTATGTTCATTACAGGAAGAGGTTTTCAATACTTTGGCCACTTTTAACTGTAGAATTCTCCATTGCAATCAAAATTCATACATTATAAATTTTCTGTTGGAGTAATCTCAAAATGTTAAAAAGTCAAACTGACACCATTGGCTATCTTCGGAATGTATCAAACAAAAGTGTATCATTCTATTAAAAGGCAAACAAAACCACAGCGGGATATCCTATTAATTCCAAATTAATGAGTATGTCAAGCTATGAGCTCTGTAATTTTAAACGGGGAACAAAAAAGTAGTAAACGGTGTCAAGCTATGAGCTCTGTAATTTTAAACGGGGAACAAAAAAGTAGTAAACGGCTGAAACAAACTAATCAAGGTATAAAAATAATTAAGGAAAAAGGATGTTTGAAAGGATTGTCATATTTCTGCCAAGCATCAGTGAATATGCTCCTTCTAAATTGGCACTTTCGCGGTGGAAGGTGACAATAGGGCATATCACCTATTGTTTACCTATTTATTCTGCATTGTCCTCAAGTGGTTGTACTGTCATCTTCACATAGTTGTAACTGACAGAAGGGTAGCCACTAGTCATTCTCACATGCCTTTAACTTTTATCTTCACTAACGGTACTTCCTCTTCATATTTTCAGGAATTTTCCTCTCATAGTTAATTAACAAAATTCTCACGACAGGAAAAGGCTTGTCAAGCATTTTGAAAAAAAACTCATTAAAATAGCTTTTTAAAAAATGCTTATTAATTAGTCTATTTGACCGTCTACCACATAAAAAAGGTTGATATTTCTGTGTATTAATCTTCCTGCCACTGAATATTATTTATTATGTATACTACCTTTATCGCACACTTGGAGGTTATGTCAACTGTTTGAAATACATGTATTACTAAGTAAGTACTGTGGCTTTTACTCTTTCCATGACAGCTTCTTGTGAATTATGCAAACAGAGTCGCCAAACAAACAGATCCGAAGGGACGGGAACATTACCATTACCTTATGACACGTTGGAAGGAATAAATGTTTGTAATGTGATATTGTCTTTGTGTTAATATTTATCAAAGTATATAAAAGATGTCATTTGTATTGGTATGTTCAGGTATTCAGCCAACGAATGATCCATCACACTTAATGCAGAAAGTGACACCAACCTTTGTGACCACAATATCAGTTCAGTGTTGCGTGACCGCACATCAACTCTGTGTTATCTCTCTCTCAAAATCACACGCAACACATGCTCAGGAACATGCGTGTTCGATGTCCGTAAAATGTATATCAATTCACGCATGCCGTTTACTACATGTAGAAGATATTATATCAAGAGATCACTCAGATATTAAATGTCATTGTGGTGAAAACAGATGTCTGGAAAGGATAATTATAACAATTCTAAGTGAAATTAAAAACGACTTACCAAAACCCGTCCGCATCAAAACGTCTCGATTAGGAAGACATCAATGATACGGCCCAGTAACATCGCGTGTTGATGTCAAAGTTAATATCATAAAAGCAATGAACAGTTCCCTCTGGCAAAATCAATGCTCGGCCAATATGTTCAAACCAGTTAAGTTATCTCCAATAGTTGACAAGAAATCTCTTTAAATAAAACATGGCTCAGACGTTGATGTCTGAAAACAAATAACTCATGTATTTAACATTATCACAGATTGTAAAACTGAGAATGAATGAAAAATGATCTGTGTAACTTATTGTGATTTCTGGAAGATGTTCGACTGCAGCTCATGGAATTTAAATTTAAATAAGCATCTCTCTGTGAAGTGTTTATAAACTAACCAATGACATCAATAGTGTCTCACAATATGGGTTTGAGTGAGGTGTGCAATCCATTGGTTTAGACGAAATTGCGGTTTCAACTTGTTTCGGAAACTTGATGAGATCATTACTAGCAATCATCGCCAAATATGGCCACCCAGCTAGCCAATGAACTTTGTTGTACCAAGCATTGTTGAGCTGTTAATGGACGAAGTAGCATTGTGAATTACTATCCGTGCAAATGATTGGACAGCCGAAAGTGCGATCATTTCTAGTAATGACTTGGTTCTGCGACGAACCAACACAGTCAACCTTCCCTGACATATATGACTGAAGCAAATCTTGCTTTCTAGAATTTCCAGTACCAAACATGTAAAAAGCATGCACCAGAATACAACCGAATATCGTTTCCCATAACATTCGTTTAAAATTTCACAAATTATATGTCTCCAACAAGAAGATTTATGCCAATAATTTCTACCCTCAAGACAAACTGCTCTTCAACTGACGCAGTGAAAAATGTATAGATATCTCTGTATGGAACCAACAACTGGTTCTCTATTGCCTTCATGTAATGATAAATCTTCCCATACAAAATCATAGGCATTGCTCCAGTGAACACGATTATAAGTGGTAATATGATTAATACAGAAATATCAATCAGATAGAGGGCGTAGAATGGTCTGGTGAATAGATACCATTGACACGGTACAGTGCAACGAGCCATTAGGGTCTGGTCCCTCGAGCCCTACCCTACCCAAACAACTACTCCCATTGTTACACATGCATATACGGTGCTCTTTTTAATAGAACACATCAGTAACAGGCTGCTGGTTTAATGGAGTCATTATTACAGTTGCAGAAATCGACGTAACCTGATTTTTTTATTTATATGAATTGTCACACCTGGTATTCCCGTGTCCTTCCTCGCTATGTTATTACCGTCCGCGTACGTAGTACGACGGTGAGGTACTGTTTTCACAGGTGTCTGTCTGTTCACAGGGTACTCAGTCCAGCTGGGGGGAGGGGTACTCAGTCTAGCTGGGGGGAGGGGGTACTCAGTCCAGCTGGGGGGTGGAGTTAGTCAGTCCAGCCAGGGGGGTACTCAGGTTGAGTACACACCCCCCAGTACAATTCAGGCTGAGTACACCCCCGGTACAAGTCAAACTTAGTACCCACCATACAAGTCAATGTACAAGTCAGGC
>JBCAUG010005794.1:0-11356 GCA_038406175.1 Haplosyllis leylae | reverse complement strand
AATAATCCACAAAAATATATAGTAAGTCAATGTGTGACTGTGACTTTCTGCCTCACTATTTTATCTGGAGCACACAGAGGACACTCAGCACTTGTGTACGCTAGTCTGTGATCTCAGATATTTACCACAACACAGAAGCCACAGAAAACAAAATTGCTCTAGTTTCTGCTCCAAAACAATAAAATGGGTCGTGCAATGACACAGTCTAGTGATTTTGTCGACAAGCGGTGGATGTGTCGACGTGTAGAAGGGCTCTTTTTTTCCTCTTGCCCAATTGGCAGGTAAAGAACCTGTTAGAAATTAAGGAAAACTGATCATTCCGTGCATTATACTCTCACATCTTTGAAGAAAAGAATATGAAGTTTGCTGTGTTGCTAGTTTGCGTGACTGTGGTAACAGGTGTCGATGGTAAATCAGTAAAGTTACTATTTGTTCTTTTAATAATGTGTTCACAAGGCATAAGTGTTTGTGTTTCTGTCTGTCACTGTAAGGGTCTAACCACACGGGGGCGAAAGCGAATATTTTCTTAGAAAGCGACGTCGCTTTGTTAATCGCTGCTGGACCCATTGGAGCGAAAGCGCTTTCGCTTGGAAGGCTGATTCATTCCACAGGCAAAGTGTCGTAGTTTAGTGTAACGGTAGAGTTTACTGTAACTGTATCTCTCCTATAAAGGGAATAAGGTCTGATGCTGGAACATTTCGATACAAACTTGTTGCCCATGATTCATTCTTGGCCCGAAATTTCTCATTCAATGGGTTTTTGAGGGAAAAATTGGTTACCACCCCTCGCCATCTGTAAATCAAGGATCCACCACTAGTAACTGTTGAATAAAGTGTATCACCTAGTCATTTTATCATGGTGGATGTTAATGTCTTCTTCAAACGCAGGAGTTTTGTGTTCTTTTTCTTCGTAGACGGATTTTGCGAGGCAGGTGATGAGGACTGTCAGACATACGAATTCAACTACTACACTCATCAACATGGACCAGCACAGGTAGGCGACAGGCAGCATAGTTGATGCTTGAATGATTTTTCATCCCTTCATTCATTAAAAAAGTACAAACTTTACTTCACTTATGGGTGGGATAATTCTTTTAAGTAATGGATGAAACACGATGATGAGGTGATTATCAACTGAGAGGGCGGGAGGGTGCAAGGGCGAGAGGACACAAGGGCGGGAGGGCACAAGGGCGGGAGGGCACAAGGGTGGGAGGGATCACACAGCCCCAAGTGGTCTTCTCACCAAAGCAGAATCGGTTTGATCTAGTATTTAAATACTGGTGCTATGAGTTCGAGAGCTAAATCGTCAGACAATTTGACATCCGTTTATGTTTTTTTGTCACTTACCCATAAAAAAGCAAACAAAATAAGTTGTAACCTGCTCATGGCACTGCTGGTATGTCCTCTTTGACAAAGTGTAAATAAAGACCCATTGACATGGTCCGATCGCGACTACAACTTTTCTTTTTGCAACTAATGGATTGTTCACGACTCAAAACAAGTGTTCACATTATGTGATTGTGATTGACCATTAGAAGCAATGACAAATAGTAGTGAATCGCGTAGTGTGAGTGCGCCTGACCACACATTAGTCTTACGTTTAATCGTTTCTATTTCACATAGGTTCCCATAGCGATGGACCTGAGCAGCACGATAACACTGAACGACGGAGTGGAGATGCCTATGTTCGGACTAGGTGATGTGTCAAGTATATTCTCTCTGTTTATGGTGCTTTCACACCAAGCCAAAGCGAATGCGAAAGAGACAAATTATTTGATCTTTGGCGGCACTTAATATGAATAGCAGATTAAATTTTCCCCAAGAACCTATGAGAAATCGACTTCACTTTTTCGTATTTGCTTTCATTTTTGCTCATTGTTAATGTATCTGAACATGATCTGCTAACAGATTGCCTAATATATAATGCGACACCCAGTGGCCGATCTAGGGGCGCACGGGACGCCCCGGGCCAAAATTCCTTCATTTTCATGCAGTTTTCGTGAAAAAATGAGTTAAATAGTAGGATGGCACCCCCCTCCCGCCTCTGGGAACTCGTGGATCCGTCACTGGTGCCACAATAAAGGTGCATCTACAGTGAGTAATAAAAAGAATTCCTCCGTCATTGTAACGCTATAACAACACATTGAATTTCTTGATAAATCTTCTGGAAGTGATAACACTTTCGTTCTCGCTTTTGCTGATTGTAAATGAGGTCTTAGATGTCACTGGACATATTATAGTGGCGAATCCAGTGAGCACGACAAGGTTTAGAAACATGAAATCCCTATGGCTGTCTTTGGCGACCCATCTCTTTCTTACCAGAGAAAATTACAGCATCAGACTGGATGTCCTTTAAACCCTTTGATCCTCTACTACATTACCAAATAAGGAATTGAGTAGGGGGGATTGAAAACATTGGGTTAACTTACATTTTCCTTTATTTGTTTTAGAAGCGATTGCCCGCATCACTAAATACACATCACTGACACAGATAGTCGTTGTGTATTTCTGCTTTTAGGTGTTTGTTGCATGGATGCTCGTTATAACCGAGAGATCTCCTCCGCCATCACTCAGGCTATCAAGCATGGTTACCGTCTGATTGACACCGCGGCTACCTACAAGTAAGTTATGATATTCATGTTCAACAAAAATTTGAGATATCTGAAAATGAATCTCAGACTGTGTATCCCTGACCTACACCCTGTAGGTCTGGGGACTTTGTCGCAACTGACCAACTGAAATCTTCAATCTGGAATCTTTCATTAAAATCAATGGCTCGGAATGGATTTCCCCGTACCCTACTCCTGTTCTCTGTTAAATTCTACGCAAGCGTGAACAAACCATAAGTACCTTGGCTACAAAAGAACTGTTTACGTTCAGCTATTACACATACATTTAGGTCACATCTTTTTATCCCGAAAGAGGTGTGACTGCACGAAAGATAAACAGTAAATGAGCTAGTCTTCTCTGACTTCCTGCCATGTTTTATTCCTCAGCACTGAGATCGACACAGGGGAGGCTGTGAGGAATTCACCTGTTCCCAGGGAAGATTTGTTCGTCGTCACTAAACTCTGGCACGAAAGTCACGGCAGAGACAAAGCTTTGGCAGCTTTCAACGAAAGTCTCACCAAGTACTTATTATTTTGTACAATAAAGTATTGAAATGCATTGATGAAAGGCAATTTTATCTAGAATTGTTAAATTGGAACAAATACTTGTTTTTTTTTGTGAAACTGGTTGTGGTTGCCAGTGAATTTGTATGAAAGAACTGTCCACTGCGTTCCCTTTTATGAAATTGACCCCAAATGCAGCGAAATGCCCTGGTAGTGGTGTTGTGTTGGTTATCTGTATCTGATCCACAGATTTTATTGGTTCTCAAATCTAAAATTCAAGAGAAAGTCACCATTTTTTGCGCAATTTTTTTTTTTTTTTGCATATGTTGAATGTCATAATATGACGGCACGTTTTTTTTATGTGTACCTTAGTTTAGGGTTGGATTACGTGGACCTGTACTTGATCCACGCCCCGTACGGAGGAAAGATTCTCGAGACGTACGACCTTATGCTGGGCCTCAAGCGACGAGGATTTGTCAGGTTATTTGAGTTTTTTTTATGATTCTTCATTTTTTGCGAAATCCTGGCAGAATCCTGCCATCATTGACATCCAATGGCTGCAACCCATTGAATGTCAATGCTAGATGGATTCCGCAGGGATTTGGCAGAGAATGAAGCATTATAGAAAAACTCGATTATGTTCCCTTCATAACTTCTTAGATATCCACGTGAAAAATTAACATTAGCGAGGCGATATATTGATAGACTCCATAGAGGATATCCTATTTTCTGCGCTTTTCTTAACGATTAGAAAACGGTTAGAAAATGGTGCAACGATGTTAGTGTTTATTCGTGTAAAATATACATTAATAGCAGGAAAAATGGTTTTATAATATTTATTTGGCAGACAATGGGGAACTGTAAATACTATTCAAACTCTAAAAACTCATATCACATGTAAAATTGAATTGAATGGAAAAAGACACGTACTTATGCTACTTGCACAATAAAGGGGTGATTTGAATAGAAAAGTGTCCGAAAAGGCAGGATTCTGCTCAAACCAACATGAAATACTTGAAAACAAAAAGCATTGAAAGTGCGTTGTAAAATTACATACACATTTTATTCTCTCTAGATCTATTGGGGTATCGAATTTTGGAGTTCAGCATCTGGAGGGAATCAAGAATTCTAGACGCCCCTTACCATCAGTCAACCAGGTACGGACTTTGTAAATAGTGGCAGTTTACTTTCTATTACATTTGAAAAAATATTTAAGGTTTTGGAATTACTGTACTTTTATGTTAGAAAACATGAAAGCAAAGAGTAAATTGTCAGTTCGAAAAAGTGCATGAAACGGTATTTTGAAGGAAAAGTGAACTCAATCTATGTAACAAGGTATTTTCTTTATAAAATTGACAAATAAATACACTCATGCATTCTATTCATGGATTGTTACCGCCTCCATCTTAAGACCACCTGTCTTTAAGACCAAATGTCGTGGAATTCAGGATCACCCTAAATTTTCAGATTGAATTGCATCCATGGCAACAAAAGAAGAATATAGTTGAGTACTGCAGGCGGGAGGGCGTGGCTATCATGGGATACTCACCGCTGACAAGGGGGATCAAACTGGATGATCCGGATCTCAAGGCCATCGCTGATAGGTACTTTTTGTCTCACCTTAAGGCTTGTTCACACTGTACGTTTTTTCTGATTCCGACTGCATTTTTTTATCCCACTCACACAGAATAGGCATGCAGCCTATTCATCTGTAACTTTGCAGTCACATGCAAAATAACTCAAGGTGTGAACACTTCAATTGAATCCTAAATAATCCATTTTCTGCAATAAAAAATGCAGTTGCAATCAGAAAAAGGACAGTGTGAACGAGCTTTTAGTGTTTATTCATATTTAGGGTGTGCTTTTTTTTCCGTGTAGCAACAGATAAACTACTTGTTCACTGCAATACTTAAAACCATTCATACTAAGTCACTTGAGAGATCAATATACCACAGACGCAATCGTTGACACCGACATCCAGTGTGAATAGGGCTTTAGTCCATATCACAATACTGTTACGTCGTCGTTGATGCTCTCAGAATTTAAATTGTTATTTCAAATTTTATTTCTTTAAGGTCTTGATTGTAAGTGGGAATTATAGTTACGGACGTCCCAAAAACTTAATTGTTGTATTTTCAAGTTTGAATTATTTGTTTCAACTCCTACTAATGCTACTGTTTGTGTTTCAAAACACAAGACCATTAACCGTGTTGAATTTTCTGCAGGAACGGCGTGACGACGGCTCAGCTGTTGATCCGGTGGGGAGTTCAGAGCGGCTTCATCACTATCCCCAAATCATTCAACCACAAACGCATCCTGCAGAACACAAAGGTCTTCGACTGGACCATAGACGAGCAGGATTTCAAGACCCTGGTAAATTACAATTGTTCTAATGAATCCCATAAGTTTCATTAAGATTAAAATAAAGTAACAGTGCATGGTAACTGTTGCCAAACTCTCGAATGAAATGATGTCACGACATCCTGTTATGACATGGCATTGTGACGTTGTAATTGTGTACAGAAACGGTCGCTATTTCATCAAGAGGACAACCTAATCAAGCGAATTTCCAATTCGAGAGCCAATTAATGTAATGAAATGAATGAGAAACCAGAATTTTCATTTGTGAAAAGTTGCACTTGATTTGAAACATTTAGCATCTTTAGCATCTGTTGATCAGAAATATCTTCATCTCTTAAGTTACAATGGAACTTAAGAGTATTAAGATTTGGTTTTAAATGTTGTGCACTGGAAAAAAAAGGATGCTGAATACACCTAATACTTAACATAAAAACTGGCTTCACATAAATCGATAATTTCATCGTTTTTGATCTCTTAAACGTAATTAATTTTTTTGTGTGAACAGCACCATTTTTAATGAAGGAAAACGGCGGCTTTAAAGATACATTTGAATTAACTCCAAATATTCTGGGCGGTGTTTACACATGTTGTATGTTTTTGTACTGTCCTGAATGGTTACCCGTCTTGGTTTTAGAATGGTTTTCCCGAATGGTCGAGATTTGAATCAGACATTACCGCATCACAATGGAAACCCTGAACATCAAATGGAGAAATATTCACGGGCGTCGTTAAAAGATTCGCGCAGTGCTTTACCCAGCTTTGCTTTAAAATTTAAAAAAAAACCTAACATGACTTTACCGCAAGGCTTCGGGTTCGTTCACATTACAACGGCAACGACACTAAAATTGAAATGTTGTTGCCTAATGCTGCTGCCGCAGGTCTCCATTTGACACCCCCATAGTGACCAATGTTACCCATTCTTGACGGAAAAAAATAAAAAGACTTTTCGTTGTCGTTGTCATCACAGTGAGAACGAACCTGAAAGTGTCAGCACTTCAAAAGGATACGACTTCATTGCTGATCACTATTCAGACAAGCAGAAGCAAATTTCAAAACTGGCACAAAAGCTATTCTTCAAGTGAAGTCGCTTTTGCTTTTGTGTTCGCTTTCTCTCCTTGTTAATGGCCCTTTAGAATTAACAGTTGCCTTACAGTGGGTAGCAGCTATGAATTTGAAGCTCATGTAACACATCACATGACAAAGCATTTGAAGTTACATCATCCGATGTTTCAGGTTGCCACTCAAAAGCGATCCACCTGATATTACAGATGAGTGTACAATCTAGGATTTTTCAGAAAGACATAGTTGAATACAGGAGGAATAGGGTAATGTGCTGGGCTTGATAATGAACCTTTGGCACATAGATGAGGAACACACTTGGATCTGCCAATGCAAATTTCACCATACCAGCCCAAATTACCACAAATCCCAACTTATATCATTCACCCGACACTCCCGTCTCTTCTCTAGTACCAACTCCTGCAGCACCATTAATACCTCGCCTTTTAGCTAGCACTTTGTATTTAACGACGTAGATCTGTCACAGCGTCTTCACTATTGCCAACAGTGCCATTCAGAAGGGTCTGTAACAAGATACCCTACTCAAGTGAGGGCATAGATTGAAAGAATTGTTTGCACTGCATACGAGCAGACAATTTCTGGATTGTTCCGCCACTAATCCACCCTATCCTAGTGCTTCTGGATATCGATGAATCTCAAACGTCAAACTCCATCTCACACTCCACATTCCATTTTGTGTATTGTAGAACGAGTATCCTGATTGGTCATGCTCCTGGGATCCTACAGTGGAACCCTGGGAAGGATAATCTCGACCAATAAGCAACGCTGTATTATCATGTTCTAGTTTTAAGAAAGTTCGGAGTAGACTTATCATTGGTTTGCACAACCAATTTAACATACCTGTTTAACATATTAACGCATTATCATGTTAGTTGCTCAGTGGATATTGTCCGTCTCAGCTTCAGAATCAGTATTCAGCATGAGTTTAGATTACGAAAGGACCACTCGTCTGAAAAGAACAGTCTTCTTCCGGAAAGACCGCTCGTTTAGGTATGAGCAATCTTCTTCCGGAAAGACCGCTCATTTAGGTATGAGCAGTCTTTTAAAAAAGACTGCTCATACCTAAAAGAGCAGTCTTTTTGGTATGAGCAGTCTTTTGGGAAGAGGACTGCTTGTTTCAGACGAGCTGTCTTTTCGTACACTAAACTCATGCTGAAGACTGATCCTGAAGCTGAGGTTAATCGAGAAGACGTTGCTCAATGCATTTTAGTCAGTTTTTTTGGTTAATTTTCTTATATCCATATACAGTTTGTTGTATTCTTGCAGTTTTGTAGCCATTTACATGTAATAAACCTTTTTAAAATGTTCCAAGTCTAGAATCTATTTCTGTCGGACAATTGTGACACAAAGTAGACGGGTTCTTAATGGTCCGGTTTTGTGTGAACTGTGGAAAACGTTGTTAGAAATCTTTCAGTTGATGTTTGTGGAGGGAGGTACAGGTTGTATCCGAATATACTGGGAAACTCCGAAGAAATTAATGAGATTGGCCTGAATGTGCAAACCCTATTTTTATCAAAATATTCTGGAAAATCTATTGGGATTTAAAAACAAGAAAGTCCACCTGCGGAAAACCGTACGAGGCATACTGTCCCCCCCCCCCCTCCAGCCAGCACTGGGATACCCCCCAGAAGGGACATAGGACCGGAGACTGGGATACCCTCTCATTTGGTATGCGGGCGGTAAAATGCTCTGTGGAGGGCGCACTTCCTGGCACCAGGAACTGATTTTGTGGTTCAAAGGGTCTTTGGCTTCGACGGCAAGTGAACAAATCAAAATTGTAAATAGTCTTTCCAAAACAAACGGTCAGAAACTATATTTCGTCAGCAGAAATAACAACGTGAATAGTTTCAAGCCAATCAAATAAATTCTGATGGAAATTCAAATTTGTCAACAGTACGCTGAATTAAAAATGATATCACTGATGACTATTTGTAATTTATTCTCAAATTTAAATCACTGGAAATGCAAACGTCGGGAGTTCTGCAAAAATCGTAATGGCCCAGTCGTCATTCTGAATGGTTTTAGGTCTATTGACAGGCAACACACACAATTCCCACACGGGTTTTCCCAGTAAAACTTTTGTTATAGACACAAACTTTTTGGTTCTCAAATATTTGTTTCTGAACTCGTAACAGGTCAGAATTGCGAAACAAAAAAGTTTTGCGGCTGTCATCTAGCGTTGGGCCAATTCCTTACTCGCAAATTTTGTGCACAGGCATAAAAAGTCAATTCGTTAATTGTATTTTTATTTCAATGAAACAATGAGTAAAACCCTACACCTCCTTTTAGTATTGTCAATAAATTATGGTAAAATGATATTATTCATTGGCAGCTAAAGTGGAGTTCTCGTCTCTATGGAATTTTTCAGGTCAACAAGCATCATATTATGTTAAATTCCACCTGTTGTAGCTGAATGCAACAAGAAACACGAGACGTATCTTTTTAATTGTGAAGCAAAAACACCAGGCAGTGATGATGTCTGGAGACAAAAAAAGGTATGCCTGAAAACGTTACGCCGGGGAAAAAGTTGAATGTGATAATAAGTGGTGTTTGATACCATATACCCAAATGCACTAGTTACTTCAATGTTAAATTTAAAACTGTTTTAATAAAAAAAACATTTTGAAAATTCCAATCAAAACATGGAAAATTGATGTCGTGTCCTTTCACAGCATTCCGTTCAATTTACACATATCAAAGAAGGAAAAACTAAAACTCCAACAAGTGTCGGTTTAAAGTTCTCCACAACCGATTCATTTGAATAGAAAAAGAAATTTTGGAAAAAATTGAAAGGAAAGATAAATCTGCGCTAATATATCTTAAAATGTTCCACACAAGTTTAGTTGTTATTGAAGTCGAAATTTTTCTCGAAAACTACTTTTAACGGACTTCATCTCCGTTTCAGTACTGGTCATAAATGAGTTTCACCTGCTCAGCTGTTAGAGCCTGAAATGAATAACAAATGACTGTACTCGACAGAGGGAGGATGGAGTGGGGTCAAAACAAGAAAGGAAAATCTGAATTAAATCCACAATTGCAATTTCACCAATTCGGTTTCTACTAGTACTAGTAGAATCATTTTATTCATCTCGCCAAAAAAAAATAAAACTTTCGCCAATTCACAGCCACCTACCTCGTTCCACAGCATGAGTTCATCCACGTAGACAAAGAAACGCCCCCGGACAGGGTTGTTGGCCCATGCTGAAGCTACAAAATTCAATATACTTAGAGCTTAATTAAGTTGAACATGAACAAAATTGCTGAAGCGCGATTTCAAAAGGCAGGTAAAACAAAATCGTCCCACCTAGGGCAATGGTCCTGCGACTGGTGGGTTTGGGGTTCTTTTCCGGCGCGTCCCACCTCTTCCACGCAATATCATACTGGCAGCAGGTGTGACCTACTTCAAGGCCTGAAAAACAACAGCAAAATCTAAATGTATGACCCTTAAATTAAGATTGAGGTATGACGATGCATTTCTGCAATACAGTGAGCAATGAACCTAGGACCTCAGCCACTTTGATACAGTTTTTTTTTACTACGTGAATAATTCCACTTTATTATCAGCAAATTATCACTTAAACTGTTTCACTCAAATTAGAAGTATTCCAAGTTTCCAAATAGGAAAATCCTAATTGTTTTGAAATATTTACTAATTGATACAAAATGCCATTGCCACAAGATATGTCAAAAACTTTTAATTTTGTTTCTTACCATTGTAGTATATGGTCAGTCCACTGTTGTAGCTTCCCTCAAAGACAAATGAGACGTAGTTCCATTGGTTCAGTTGATTGTATTGTTTGTCAACATACACGCACTGAGAGTAATTCGCATTTAGCAGACAAAACCTGAAACAAACAGATCTGAAGTTTTAAACAAAGCAGTTACCCCGTCCTGTCGTGATATTCTTTTCAAATGATGATCAACCATGATTTGTGTCTTCTTTCTCTTCTTCATAAAGCGAGTATGAAATTAGTCTAAATGTTAAAGAATAAAGGGTCTATTCACAGAGATCGATAGCGTGGGCAGGAGCAGGAGCAAGAGCAGCATCGCTAGCATCCCACTTAGAAGGGTCCTATTGATTTATACTGGTATCATTCACACCAAGCATTGCTGCTGGAGTTGCCGCTAGAGATGCCTCTTGCAAATCTGTCCCATACCAATTTGGCAAAACGGCAAAGCTCTCGCTCGGTGTGAATAGGACTTTACACTGGTAAACAATAAAAAATTAAATGTAAAAGATCGAAAGATAATTCCCACCTGACGTCTTGAGCTGGCCATTCAAAGACATTGAGGGGGTTGCGCTTCTCCTTCTCCAGACAGGTCATCTGGAATCCAGTGGAGATCTGTGCTGGAATAACGGTAGTTACGTACAGTGCGGCTAGGTCCACGGAGCTCATGATGGTTCCAGTGCATTCTTTTATGTTGATCCAGGCGGACCAGCTCCCACCTACCCCTTCAGTGCACAGGTCAGGCGATACAATACAGGCGTCCGGTATGGTGTCTATGAGCGGGTAAGTATTCCTGATATGAAAAACTTCCTCGTAAATGGAGAAAGTTCCAGCGGCTTTTCTCCCTATCTGTGAATAAACATCACGATGAAACAGCTTGCAGAACCTACAAATCAGAGAACTCATCCCTTTTCCCGACAAAGTTTAAATAATTACCGCCCGCATTCCGAAGGAATGGGGGAAGGTACTGTTTTCACAGGCGTCTGTCTGTCCACAGGGGGGGGAGGGTATTCAGGTCCAGCCTCAGGTCCAGCCGGGGGGGGAGGGTACTCAGGTCCAGCCGGGGGGGTACTCA